>CABHPR010143750.1:3011-23953 GCA_902168415.1 Peromyscus melanophrys | reverse complement strand
GCCGGCTTGGGTGGTGTAGTCTCAGCACTGGGGAGAGAGAGGCTTCGGAGTCATGGATCCCAAGCCAGCCTGAGCTAGATAGTGAGACCCTGTCTTACTGAATATAAGATGGGTCCAGTGTGAAGTCACATGTTTTTAGTCCAAGGCCTCTGGAGTGAGAGGTTCCAAGCCAGCCAGGGCTACGTAGTGAGATCTCATCTCAAAAGTAAACAATAAATTTTAAAAAGAAGAAAAAGGGATATGTTTAGGCTTTGCATTCGGTCTGAAAGGAAACCAGTGGCTTAGGGATCGTCTTCGTCTTTAGGAATCCAGGCTAGCAGGGTTGGGAAGTGTTAACGAGGGGATGGTGGAGACACTTGCCTACTTTGCTAGTTTGTGATTTCTGTAGCTTTCACCACCAACTTAATAGTTACCGGATCTTTGCCAAGTGGCTTCAACTTTCCAAAATATTAGTAATATTTCCTATGATGCGATTGAGGGGGGAATGAATCAGTGTGGTGCACATGCCTACATACAAGCTAAACACTCAAGTGCATAAACAAAAATAAATGTTGGGGTTGTTTTGTTTTGTTTTGTTTTTCCAAACAGGGTTTCTCTGTGTAGCCCTAGCTGTCTTAGAACTCACTGTATAGACCAAGCTGACCTTAAACACAGAGATCGACCTGCCTCTGCCTCCCAAGTGCTGGGGTCAAAGGAGTGTGCCACTACTGACCACCAAATAAATGAATCTCAGCAAAAATATACTTTAAAGTTTGCTGGGTGCCCAGGTAGACTTGGTAATACTAATCTTATTTTATTTTATTTATTTTTTTAATTTATTTTGAGACAGTCTCACTGTGTACCTCCGGGTGACCTGGAACACACCATGTAAACCAGGCTGGCCTTGAACTCAGAATTGCCTACATCTGCCTCCCACATACTAGTATTAAAAGGGTGTGTACCATGATAGGGCTGGAGAGATGGCTTGAGGGGGAGGTGTGCACACCTTTAATCCCAGCACTCGGGAGACAGAGCCAGGCAGATCTCTGAGTTCAGTGCCAGCCTGGGCTACAGAGTGAGTTCCAGGACAGGCTCCAAAGCTACACAGAGAAACCTTGTCTCAAAAAAACAAAACAAAACAAAACAAAACAAACAAACATAAAAAGAACCCAGATTCAATTCCTAGTACCCACATGGCAACTCACAACCATCTGTCCAGGAATCTGACACCCTCTTCTGAACCCAGAGGGCACTAGGCATACACATGATGCACAGACATGCATACATACACATAAAAAACACTTGTAAGCATAAAAATAAAGAGATGCGCTGCCATACCTGGCTATTATTACCATTTTTATAGGAATTGTTAGCAGTATGTTTAGTGTTACTTAATGCCATTGTTAATCAGAAGACGCTCTATGAGGAAATTTTATTGTGTTTATTGTCAGTGTCTCAAACACTACAGTAACTATTGGCATTCACTATGGATTAAGTATAGATGTGTAGTTCTTAAAATCTTTGAAAAACTGTCCATTATTACACAGCAGCCCTCTTTGGGTTTTATCATAGCCCATGATTACAGCTAACTGTCCATTCTATTTTGAAATCCAGTCATCTCTTCTGTTAATGTAGCTGCTTTACTTAGAGCTAAAGACTTTTAGAGCTAAGAAAGAAGAGGCTTCTAACAATGTCAAAGCTTCAGTGAGGACTCTTATCAGGGGCAAATACTGTGTTAGCTTGGGTGGTTTTCTTTTTTTCTTTCTATTATCCTATCCCTTGATCTTGTGGGTGAGAGCGTTGCCTTAGAGCTACCTGGTGGGACTGGAGAGATGGCTCAGAGGTTAAGAGCACTGGCTGCTTTTACAGAGGTTCTGAGTTCAATTCCCAGCAACCACATGATGGCTCACCACCACCTGTAATGAGATCTGGTGCCCTCTTCTGTGTGCAGGCAATGTAGGCAGAACGCTGTATGTATAATAAATAAATAAAAACAAAAACTACCTAGCAGGTGACTTGGTGGTGGTAAATACAGACTTTTATGTCACAAAGAGGAAAAGGTCAGGAAATAGATGGTGCATTTTTCATGAGACAGTGATTCTTGTCTGTTTGGTTCTTTGGCTAGTTAGTTTGGTGGTGGTGTTTTGAAACAGGGTCTCAAGTAGCCTGGGTTGACCTTGAACTTATATAAGGCTGAAGATGGCCTTTAACTCCTGATCCTCCTGTCTACATCTCCTGAGTACCAGGATAACAGGAATGAGCCACCATTTCCAGATGGGGTATTGATTCTAAGTTCTTTGAAAAAAAATTTTGCACATTACACAATTCAAATGAGGTGAGAGAACTGGTTTTCTTTCCATCGTGTAGATCCTAGGAATCAAACTCAGGAGGTTAGATTTGCTGTCAAGCACCTTTACTGGGCTATCTCAGTGGCCTATATGTTTTTTGTCTTGTTTTATGTGACTAGGTGTTTTGCCTGCATGTGTGTTTGTGTACCAAGTGTAGGCAGAGTTTTTCATTGGGACCTGTGGCTCTGTCCTGTCAACTGTCACCTGGCTCCCAAGTAACCATGCAGAGACTTATTATAAATGCTTGGCTGATAGCTTAGACTTGTCTCCAGCCAGCTGTTACAACTTAAATTAACCCATGTCTATTAATCTATGTGCTGCCCAGAGGCTCGTTTACCTCATCTATGAACTTTCCATGTTGCTTCTTCAGCATCTGGCTCGAGACTTCTCTGACTCTGCCCTTCTCCCCAGCATTCTCTGCCCCAAAATCCTACCTAGCCATCGGCCAGTCAGCTTTTTATTAACAGTGAGAGCAACATGTCTTCACAGTGTACAGAAGGGTTATTCCACAGCAGCCATGTGTCTGCCTGTTGCTCTCAGAGGCCAGAAGAAGGTATCAGATCCCCTGGGACTGGAATTAGTTATGAGCCACCATGTGGATGCTGGGAATTGAACCTGGGTCCTCTGGAAGAGCAGCTAGTGCTCTTAACTGCAGAGCCATCTCTCCAGCCTCTATATATGTTCTTTTGATACTGTGATTATTATCCAAGGACCTGCTAGTTTTTGCCGTTAACTAAAGTTGAAAATCTCTTGTTTACTTGTAGTGACTGAGTTTTCCAAGAAAACTGGAGACTATCCCAGCCTCTCTGCCACAGATATCCAAGTGCTGGCTCTGACTTACCAATTAGAAGCAGAATTCGTTGGGGTGTCTCATCTAAAACAAGAACCAGAAAAGGTACATCAGGAGTATTGGGTTGTTTGGTTGGTTTGGTTTTGGTTTTTAAATTTGTGTATATGTGTGTATCCGTGTGACTGTATAAGTGTTTGGGGTGATGGGGAGGGTGCCTGTGAGGCCTGAAGAGAGCATCGCGTCCCTTGGAGTGGAATTACAGGTATTTGTCAGCCACTTAACTTTCAACATGGGTGCTGGGATCTGAACTCTAGTCCTCATGATTAAGAGCTTAAGTGCTCCCAACCACTGAGCCATGTCTCTCCAGCCCCAGGTTTGTTTTTTCCTACACTTATTGTTATGGGAACTGTCGTACATGAAAGAGGGAATAGTGTGACAGCCTGAGGGTCCCTATCATAATTCACCTCTACAGTTAACATCCATAGGTGAGCTGTTCATTTACACGGAGCCACAGCCCTGAGTATTTCAATTAGGATGTCATCCGCTGTTTCAGTGGTGTATAGCTGTCCCTGTGTCTCTGTAGAGCCTCTCTAACCCGGTGACCTGTGCTTGCGCCTATGTTGAGGTAGATGGCAGTGGCTGGGATTTGCAATCCTGGCACTCCTGTTACAGAGGAGAGAAACAGAGTTGCTAGGATGCTCCATTTTATAGTACAGCAGAAACAAGAAAGACCCTCCTTGAAACAAAAACAAGGCAGAAGGAGAAAGCAGGTCCCAGAAAGCTTGTCCTCTGACCCCCACATGTGTGTAGTGTGGCACCCACACTCCTGTACTCTCTGTCTCTCTCACACACAATAAATGGGTCTTCATTTTAATTTATTTATAAGGCATGGGGTCTCACTGTGTTGTCCAGTCTGGGCCTGAACCGCTTTTTTGTTTTTGTTTTGAGACAGGATCTCACTATGTAGCCTTGGTTGTCCTAGAACTCACAGAGATCTGCCTGCCTCTGCCTCCCAGAGCACTGGGATTAAAGGTGTGTGCCACCACGCCTAGTTCATTTTATTTTGTATGTTACATTTATTTTGTGTGTACCTGTGTGTGAGAGCCTACTACAGCTTACTTGAGGGGTCAGAGAACAACCTGTGGAGCTTGGTTTTCCTCCTCCACTGTGTGGGTCCTTTTACCTGCTCAGCCGTCTTTCTATTCCTAAATAAATTAATCTTAGAAATAATAATAACTTGGGCTGGGGATGTTCCTCCCTCAGTAGCGTGCTTGCCTCATATGCATAAAGCCCTGGGTTCAGTCATAACGGCGTATATGTTGGGAGTGGAAGCTCACTCATGTCCTGTAATCACAATATTCTGAAGTTGGAGGCAGGAGGATCAGAAATTCAAGGTAGATTGGTTTATAAAGTGAGTGTAAGGTGAGCCTGGACTAAATTAGAACCTGCCTTAAACATAAAAAAATAACCTCAGAGCCATCATTGGACATAACATTAATGTGAGCTCCAAAGTCACCAAATACCAGTCAGTATTCACGTATTCACACTTCCCCATTCTGTAATTATTTATTAATAGTTTGCTTTGGTGAAAATCCAAATGAAATGAAGTTTATATATTATATTTAATAAATTTAGCAAATGTATTCATCCTTTTTTTTTTTTTTAAATAGAATTTCTGTAGCCCAGGTTAGCCTGGAACTTGCTATATAACCAAGCATGACCTTGAACTCTGGATTTTTTAAAATTTTTTAAGGTTCATTTAAAGAAAAATGCAAGGTGGTACTTTTGTGTGTATGAGTGTTTTGCCTGCGTGTATGTGTGTTCAGTTTGCCTGTTCACCATGCCTGTACCCAGTGCCCAGGGAGTTCAGAAGAGCACTTTTAGATACTCTGGAACTGGAATTACTGATGGTCATGAACAACCATGTGGGTGCTGGAAAACAGACTTGGGCCCTCTGCACTGACCTTGAATTCTTGATCCTCTGCCTCTACTTCCCACGTGCTGGGATAATAGGTGCACACTGGGCTCACTTCAGAGCTGCCCTCTTGTTTCTCAGTCAAGTTTAGAGGCCTCCAGTTTAAAATAGACTCTCATTTTCTTTTTTATTTATTTATTTATCTATCAGAAGCCTTAGACTGGGCTGCCATCGCAGCTCAGTTGGTAGGATGTTGCGTAGCATGTACAGGGCCTCTAGGTTTCATCCCCAGCACCTCATAAACGGGCGTGGTGGGGCACTCGGGGGTCCTGCGCCTTCAGAGGTGGAGCGGGAAGCCCAGCAGTTGAGAGTCGTTTGTGGTGAGTCCAGGACCAGCCCGGCCTAAGTGAACTGTCTCCCGGGTTAGAGCGTGGCAGGCTTTGACGTAGCAGTGCCGCTCTCTGGCCTTCGGCCTACAGCTCTCACCATAGAATACCTGCAAGTTTCACAAGTACACACTTCACAGCTTTTGTATTTTGGCACAAATACCCTGAAAGCACTTAATAATGGTGTTTTTTATTTTCAAACTAATTGTTCGCCTCAATGCTGTTTTTTAGGTTAAAGTGAGCTCTTCGATTCAGCACCCTGAAACTCCTCTTCACATTTCTGGTTTCCATCTGCCCTCCAAGGTAACTTTTCAGGAGCCCTGACCCTGGGGTTCTTTCCTACAGCATGTCATAGCTCTTGATAACAAAGCAAATTGACCTGGGCCAGGAGCATATTTTTGTAGTGCTCCCAGACCCAGCTTGCATATAAAGTGGTTTCACCTTTAAACCTCTCAGTTTTCATGTTTTTAAATTATCCTGCTTCGTGGAAGAGTGTTTAGCTGGTATTTGTAAGGCCCAGGGTTTGTTCCCCTGCACTGAAAAAAGAACTATGTTTCATTTAATCTCAGCCTAAACCCTCACATGAAACAGTGGATCGTGGCCACCCAGCTGATGGGCCTGAGAACCTGGAATTCAGCTCCTTCATGTTCTGGAGAAACCCTCTGCCTAACATTGATCATGAACTGCAGGAGCTGCTGGTAAGGCCCTGGCTTGTAGTTTCCTGGTGACATCAGAGCCTCTCCACAAGAGTCCTGAACCTGGGAGTTTGTCTATTGATGTTTCAGATTGACAGAAGGGAAGAGGAAGAAGAGGAGGAGGAATTTGAAGACAGTGATGACGATGGGGGTGGGTGGATAACCCCCAGCAACATCAAGCAGATCCAGCAGGAGTTGGAGCAGTGTGACATCCCAAAGGATGTACGGGTTGGCTGTGTGACCACAGACTTCGCCATGCAGGTAGGAGGGGTAGACCCAGGCCAACGCTGTGGGGTGAGGGGTACGGAGCTTCTGTAAACCTGACTGTTCATTTTGTTTGAGGGGAGCCTATCATATTAGTGACAGTATGCATAGGGATTCAATTTTTTTGTTTTTTTAAGACTATTTAGGGGCTGGAGAGATGGCTCAGTGGTTAAGAGCACTGACCGCTCTTCCAGAGGTCCTGAGTTCAATTCTCAGCACCCACATGGCAGCTCACAATCTGATGCCCTCTTCTGGTCTGTGGGCACACAGGCAGACAAAACGCCTGTATACATTTAAAAAAAAATTTTTTTTTTAAATTACATTTACTTATTTAGTGTGTGAATGTTCATGTGCCACAGAGTGTGTGAAGGTCGGGATAACTTGCAGGAGTCACCTCTTTCTGTTCACCATGTGGATGCCAGGGATCAAACTCAAGCTGTTGGATTTAGTGGCAAGACCCTTATGCAGTGAACCATCTTGATGGCCCTGGGTATTTGTTTTTTAGACACACACACACACACACACACACACACACACACACACACACACACATTTGCGGGGGGAGGGGGGGCGGTTGTTAGTTGGTTTTTGAGACAGAGTTTCTCTGTGTAGCCCTGGCTGTCCTGGAACATGCTCTAAAGACCAGACTGGCTTCAAACTCAGATCCGTCTGCCTCTGCCCACTGAGTGCTGGGATCAAAGGTATACGCCACCACGCTGGCTTTGTTTTATAATTCTTTTTTAGAGACAGGGTTTCTCTATGTAGTTTTGGTGCCTGTCCTGGATCTCACTCTGTAGACCAGGCTGGCCTTGAACTCCCAGAGATCCGCCTGGCTCTGCCTCCCGAGTGCTGGGATTAAAGGTGTGCACCACCACCACCACCACCACCACCACCACCACCACCACCACCACCACCACCACCACCACCCAGCTGTTTTATAGTTCTTAACATGAGCAGTTGGTGCTTTTTTATTTATCTTTTTAATGTTTGAGGCTTTAGAGATAGTAAACAGAACTTACCAACGAAAAATGAAAATATATTCCCCAACAGAAAAAAGAATGTCTCTGTTGGGAGGCATTGCCAATAAGACCACGCTCTGTTCCTGCCATTGCCCAGTAACGCAGGTCCCTGTCTTCTCAGCCAGACCTCTCAGGTGTTCGCTAACAGAAGCCAGGAATTATAAACCAAACTAGAAGTTGGATTCCCATAACTGTGTACAACATTATTGCCAAATTAATGGTGAAGAAGTTGGTTTCAGTCCTCCATTAACTTCTTGTTGTAGAATGTTCTGCTTCAGATGGGGCTGCACGTGCTGGCAGTGAACGGCATGCTGATCCGAGAGGCCCGGAGCTACATCTTACGCTGTCATGGCTGCTTCAAGTATGTGGCTGAGGGTCTGGACCCAGGGTCTTCCTGTTCCTGTCCCTGCTGATGGCTCCTCAGAAGAGAACCCTTTCCTTCCACCTCAGTGTTCCCTGTGGCCTACCTACTGTCCACCACACTGAAATCCCTGGGACAGGTTGCCTGTGACTGTCCTTCCACACACCTCTCCGAGGAGCCTAGAGTTAAGGATGTAGGTTCTAGAACAGAGGTCACTTGTTCCCTGCTGACACACACTGGCCTGTGTAGAAGGAGAGAGGTCTGGAGCATAGGGTAGAGATGAAACACAATAGCTGTGAGTTGATGGTCAAGCTGGGTGATGGGCACATGGGGATTCATTGTGTTTTCATGGCTGCTCTATGTCTGAATCCAGAGTGTATGGGTTCACATCTAGATGCCTTCTGGCTGTGTGATTCACAGGTATTAACAGTTAGTTGCTTCTTAGTTCTTTAAAATGGTCTTCAAATTGAGAGATTTGTTATAAGGAACTGGGAACGTGTCATAGGGGTTTAGCAGGGTATTTGGCACATAGGAGATGTTCCCTCTGATGGACTGTCAGTTGACTGACCACTCCCTTCTGTTTCCTATTCTGTGGGGGGCTGGTTGCTGTGGAAGTATGTTCCCAGGACTTAGGAGCAGGCTTATGGCCATCCTGCATCTGTGGGCTGGATCTGTGGACATCTTGTAGGTCATCTGGCAGAGCCCAGCTTTGCAGAAGCCTGGTGTGGGGTGGTGCTGAAGCATTGGGGTGTTTTGCTGAGCCTGAGGGACTCTTGATGAGATTGGAGCTTCCTGGTGTGGACTTAATCCCCTAGAGGATAATAGCCTCAGCCTTGGCACCACCTTCTACAGCTGTGACACTCCTTAGTCTCCTAAGCCTTAGTGTGATGTAATGGTCTTTGCCTCACAAACCCACTGCTACCACTGCCCGCTGAACAAAGGATCCTAGGATCTGGCGCGCGCGCATACATACGTTCTCTCTCTCTCCCCTCTCCCCTCTCCACTTTCCCCTTTAAGGAAGGCAGCTGCCTGGGCTGCATCCTCGTTTAGCATGAGGCTAGCAGCCTTTGTTTTTTGGAAGATGGGTATACCAGAATTTAGCTTTTACTGCATTTCTTGTCCTCTCCTTCTCTGAGGCTGGAGGTAGGATCTCCTACCTATGTTGCTAGTGTGTACCCTTTCTTTTGTGTCCCCCTAGGACGACGTCAGACATGAACCGAGTGTTCTGTGGGCATTGTGGGAACAAGACCCTGAAGAAGGTGTCTGTGACTGTCAATGACGATGGTACCTTACACATGCATTTCTCCCAAAACCCCAAGGTGCTGAACCCTCGAGGCCTCCGGGTAGGTGGCATGTATCTTGTCCCCCTAATAACTTCAGAATCAAATGACCAAGGGAGAACTGGGCAGAGTGGTACACACCTGAAATCCCAGCCCTGGAGTGGAGGCAGGAAGAGCAAGAGTTCAAAGCCAGCCTTGGCTACTAGACCCAGTCTCAAAAAAGACCAGAGGACCAAAGCTGAGCCAACTCGTGGGGCGAGGAGCCCATGGTCTCAGTACACAGACAGGAAGGAAGAGTGTAAAACAAAATCATCTGTGTCTGTCAGTCTGTTTTTCTTTCTTCCTTTCTTTCTTTCTTCCTTTCTTTTCTTTCTTTCTTTTTTCCTTCCTTCCTTCCTTCCTTCCTTCCTTCCTTCCTTCCTTCCTTCCTTCCTTTTCTTTTCTTTTTCTCTCTCTCTCTATTTATTTATTTGTTTGTTTATTTATTTTATTATGTATACAGTGTTCTAAGCCTGAAGGCCAGAAGAGGGCTCCAGATTTCATTGTAGATGGCTGTGAGCCACCATGTGGTTGCTAGGAATTACAGCCAGTGCTCTTAACCTGAGCCATCTCTCCATCTTAAGGAGTTTGGGAAAGGAGAAACAAGGCGTGATTCTGGGCAGTGAGTGCTCAGTGGTGGCCACTTGATTTGGTCAAGGCAGAGCTCGGCAAGGGTCGCCTGGAACACAGTAGAGGCCGGATTTGTACAGAAGTTGTTTAAAGGGTCTGAGCTCTGTGAGGGAGAGGAAGAGGAGTGCCTAGCACAGGAGAGTCCTGGGTTTGTGGGAATGGATCAAGAAAGGACAGCCAGGTATAGTGGCTCATGCCTGTAAGTCCAGCAGTCAAGGAGCTGAGGCAGGAGAAATGCTACAAGGTTGGAGGCCCACATGGCTCCAGAGTAAAACTGTCTCCAAAGGTGGGAGGGGATCCTGGAGAGGTAGCCCAGCAGTTAGAGCAGGGACTAGAGTCGGGAGAGGGTGAGAGTGCAGCATCCTGACTGCCTCTCAGCTGCAATCCTCGGCCTCCCCCAGCCTCTAAACCCTGAGTGCCAGGATTGCAGGTGTGCTTCAGTATGTGTTTGGTGGGGGCAACTTGGCAGTGTTGTTGGGTACTTTCCTGTGTTGTAGCAGAGGGTACATGATAGTCAGGTGACACTTGTCTCTTGGTGAAGGTGGTTTCTGCACTGTAAAGTTCCAATTACTCTGAATAAAATAGTTTTTGCTGACCTTGAACTTGCCGTATAGCCAAGGGTGACCTTGAACTCCTGATCTTCCTACCTCTGTCTCATACCTAGATTTTGGGTGTGCACCACCATGCTCAGCCCAGAATGCTTTTTAGTAACAAAGATTGCAGCCCTGGATATGAACCCAGCACCACAGAGTACATTCAAGGCCATAAAACCCATATCAGTGCCCCTTTTCATGCTAGTCTGCCTTTGCTTGGCCTAGAACCCATGTGGCCATTTCAGAGCTGCTAATGCACACCTCTGTGGAAATGTCAGCAGCTTCGTGAGGCTCTCTGACCATTTGTCTTTAGCTGAGAGTGTAGTTAAGACGCTGCCTTCAGGTTTTCATGTCGGTTGAGGTGAGCACGATGTGGGAAACACAGGTCTTGTGGGCACACAGTGGGCAAGACAGTTGTGTCTGCCTGCATGCGGATCTGCAGGGCACTGAGTAGACAGCGACTGGACCCGTGTGAGGGGGTGACTGTTCTAACAGCCTGCCCTCTGCTGCAGTACTCGCTGCCCACGCCCAAAGGAGGCAAATATGCCATCAACCCCCACCTGACCGAGGATCAGCGCTTCCCCCAGCTGCGACTCTCCCACAAGGCCAGGCAGAAGACCAACGTGTTTGACCCTGGCTACATAGCTGGGGTGTCTCCCTTTGTGGAGAATGACATCTCCAGCCGCTCAGCCACCCTGCAGGTCCGGGACAGCACCTTGGGAGCCGGGCGGAGACGCTTAAATCCCAATGCTTCCAGAAAGAAGTTTGTAAAGAAAAGGTGACATTGCAAGCCACATAGGCAAAGCAGATTGCAGCTGGCTGCTGAGGAGGCCTGGAGAATCGACCCCAGTGTCTGGGCTGCAAACCATCTATACAGAAGCTGTAGTCCTGGCTTCTCCGGACCACCTCAGACTTTGTGCTGTGTGGGGTTGCAGTGCAACATGGCTGCCCTGCCTGTGAGCATCCAGAGCCAAGACTCGGCCATGGGAGGGAAGGGGAGCTTGAAGCAGAAAGAAGGGTGCCCTGGAGCAGACATTGAGCCTTAAGTTCAAAGGTTGAAATACCAAATGGTAACCTTTTTCTAATAAACCTGATTGCCAGCCCAGGTGCATTTAAATTCTCTATCGTTGGTGGACATGGACGCTAACAACATGTGCCTGACAACCAACTATATAGATTGTCCTTTTTTTTTTTTTTTTTTTTTTTTGCCAGAAATTGTAAGTATTCTACAATAAAACTTTACTTTTTTTTTCTTTTTCCCCAAAAACAAAAAAGTTCAGTCATCCAGGAACTTCAGTATAGTAAATCCACATCGCAGCCTTTCATTCGGGTCCACATTTGACTAACATTTGGTGTCTTTACGTGCAACTGTAAAGTATATGTCATTTGGGGAAAGGATGGTCATTTACATAACTGCAGTGTATTAATCAAATTCAGGAAGATTCCTTCTATTAAATATACAATCGGCCCAGGATAGTACATTTATTACATTCGCTGCTTATTGTTTTTACAACTGCCTAATACTCCCTCATGCAGAGTTACCGAGTAGTTCAGGACGTAGAGATGATATCAATGTCAGGCTTTTTGTGACTTGACCAGATTATCACTAGATGGACAACATATCTAAGATATCAGCTTAGTCTGTACATGCTTGTAAACAGTGGATGCATCTGTGGGAATTTTGAGATGAAGGCTGAGCCAGCTGAGGGACTGACACCGGGAGCCTAGCATGCAGGAGGAAGCAGTGGCTGGAACCCAGGGCACGTCACACCTCCATTTCACCTCCCTCTACCAAGTCACAGGAAAGTGAGGCAGTGTTGTGCTAACAGCTCCACTTTGTCTTGCCTTTTCATTGTGTTGATGTTTAAAAAAACAGGGCAGTGGTGGCGCACACCTTTGACTCCATCACTCAAGAGGCAGAGGCAGGTGGATCTCTGTGAGTTCGAGGCTAGCAGTAGATCTACAAAAAAAGTTCCATAGCAGCCAGGGCTACACAGTGAAATCCTGCCTCAAACAACAACACTGGCTGCTCTTCAAGAGGACTCACGTTGGAATCCCAGCATCAACACTGGGGTTCATAACCGTCTAACTTCAGTTCCTGGGGATCTGACACCCTCTTCTGGCCTCTGGGTACTAGGCATGCATAGTACATGGACATATATGCAGGCAATGTGTATGTGTGTGTGTGTCTGTTTTTTAAAAAACAGTAAAACATTTCAAGGGCAGCAAAATGCACAGCCTAGTGACCTGAATTCAGGTCCCAGGACTCGTGGGTGGAAAGAGGAAAAAAGCATTTCAACTAGGTGTGATAAACACCTGTATTCCTAGCATGTGGCAGACTGAGACAGGAAGACAGTTTTTAGACCAGCTGGGACTACATAGCAAGACCTTGTTTCAAAAAAACAAGGAAGGGTTGGAGAGCTGACTCAGCACTTAAGAACATTTCTAGAGGCCATGGATTCAGTTTCCAGCTCTTAATTGTAACTCCAGTTCCAGAGGATCCAAAGCCCTCTTTGACCTTTGTTGGCTTTTTATGCATATGGCGCTTAACATACTTGGGGGCAAAAAACAGATGCATGCCGGGTGGTGGTGGCTCACGCCTTTAATCCCAGCACTTGGGAGGCAGAGGCAGGCGGATCTCTGAGTTCGAGGCCAGCCTGGTCTACAAAGCAAGTTCCAGGAAAGGCGCAAAGCTACACAGAGAAACCCTGTGTGTGTGTGGGGTGGGGGTGGGGGGAGACAGATGCACAATCTCAAGTAGTTGGGCAGTGGGATTGGAGAGATGGCTCAGTGGTTAAGAACACTTGCTGCTGTTTGCAGAAATCGAGGGTTTGGTTTCCAGCACCCGTTTTGAGCTCACAATATGTAACTCCAGTTCCAGGGGACCCAAGGTCCTCTGCAGCCTTCTGCATTCCATGGTGCACGTGCATACATGTAGCCAATACACACATAAAACAAACTAAAAAAAATTTTTTTGGTTTTTTTGAGACGGCTTTTCCGAGTAGCCCTGGCTGTCCTGGAACTCACTCTAAACCAGGCTGGCCTCAAATTTAGGGATCCCCCTGCCTCTGCCTCCTGAGTGTTAAAAAAGTGTTTTTTAGGGGCTGGAGAGATGGCTCAGTGGTTAAGAGCCGTCTGACTGCTCTTCCTGAGGATCCAGGTTCAATTCCCAGCATCCACATGGTAGCTCACAACTGTAACTCCAAGATCTGACTCCCTCACACAGACATACATGCAGGCAAAACACCAGTGCACACAAAGTAAAAAATAAATTATAAAAGAAAAATGTTTAAAAAATATTTTTTAAATGTTTTAAAGATGGGCATGGTGGTGCATGCCTTTAATCACAGCATACTAGAGGCAGAGGCAGAGGCAGGCGGATCTCTGTGAGTTATACAACAGCCAGTGTTCTATAGAGAGACCCTGGCTTAAAACTGTCTCCTTCAAAAACAAATTCTTAAAAATGAAATATGTGCCAGGCAGCAGTGGCACTCGCCTTTAAACCCAGCACTCAGGAGGCAGAGGCAGGCTGATCTCTGTGAGTTCAAGGCCAGCCTGGTCTACAGAGCTAGCTCCAGGACACGTACCAAAACTACACAGAGAAACAAAAAACAAAATAAAACAAAAAAATCAAATATGCCTGGGTTCCAGTTTGTGGCTGTTTTGAGAGCCAGGGTCTAGCTGGAAGGAAGGGGTTGCTGGAGGGACAAGCCTTGTGCCTTCTGGCCTGGTCGAACTTGCTTCCCAGTCTGCTTCTTGGTCCGCTGAGATGTGAGCAACAGCTACTGCATACTCCCTGCCGCAGAAGCCACCCACCACCGTGCCCCCCCATGACAGTGTTCTGGGTCCTCTCACACCGTGAGCCGGTGGTTACAGAAAGAAGAGGAACACAAATACCCTGCAAACTCTTGTTTTATCTGCTGCACAGCGGCTGCGCCTGCCTCAGCTGCTGACCACACCTCTGCAGCCGCTGCTGCCTCCGAGGCCTGGGCAAGCCTTCGAATCCCGTCACTGCCACCTCTGCCTCTGCCTCAGCCACCTCCATGTTGGGAGCCAAATGTTTTTTAACTAAGTCTCTATCGTTTTATTTACCAATAAAGGCTCAGGAGCCAGATGCTAGCTCCTGATGAAAACCTGCTAGCTCAGAGAGGCAGAGAAAGCAGCCAGCTGACCCTCCTTCACTGGTATCCCAGAAAGAGAGTTCTCATTCTCCCCCCCCAACCAGCTACTTCCTGTACCTCTCTCTCTCCCTGACCTCCGGACTTCCCTCTCACTCTCTATGGTCACTTCCAGCCAACTGATTGCTTGCTCTGCCTCTTGACCTATGGTTGATTTTATTTAAATAACCTATGGTTGATTTTATTTAAATAACGAAATCTCGGGGGTCACAGTGTGACCGAATATCCCACAGCAGCATATAATTAACTGTCTCTCCTTATTGAGAAAGTCCTAAAATTTGAGAAGTCAGCAGCTGCCCACATCTCTAGAGATTTTCATCCATTTCTAATCAGTCTGTCCACTTCAAGTACAATCGTTATTTAAATTCATTTGGTGCTGAGGATCGATCATAGAGCCTCCTAAATGCTAAGCAGTGGTTCACCACTGAGCTACACCTCAGCCTGAAGTGAATGTAGATGTCACCTCTTCTGTGGTTTGCTGACTTATAGCATAACGCTGTATTAGCACTGCTTACTGTAGGTCCAGACTTAAGCCTAAGAAGAGACAAGAGTTTAGCAAGAGAAAAGGGCAGGGTTGGAGTTCAAGTGTGGGGTCAAGTTCCTGGATCAGCTGTAACTCTAGGAGAAAGGTCTCTGAGACTAGCCCGGTAGTGGTGGTGGTGGTGCATGCCTTGGGAGGCAGAGGCAGGTGGATCTCTGAGTTCCAGGCCAGCCTGTTCTACAGAGTGAGTTCCAGGACAGCCAGGGCTACACAGAGAAACCCCGCTTTGAAGAAGGAAGAAGGAAAACAACAACAACTCTGAGACTCAGCTTTTTCCCTGCCAAATGGGAGTGCCATACTTCACAGAATTGCCACAAGGAGGAGATAAGATACTTTTGAAGAAGGCACTGCCAGCTGAGAAATACTACTACAATGTCAAGTGACTGGTGGACTTACACACCTTTAGTCCCAGCACTCAGAGGCCGACAGGCAGATTCTGTGAGTTCAAGGCCAGCCTGGTCTATGCAGGGAGTTCCAGGACAGCCAGGTGGTGGCTGAGACTGGAGATGACGTGTCTAGACTACAGCGTGAGTTCAAGACCAGTCTGGACAACCTAGGGAGAGTTCATCCTAAAAGGACTTTTTAAGGCTAGGTTATAGCTCCATGGTAGAGCACTCGCCTAGCTTGCAGGAGGTCCTGCAATATAGGGTTCAGTACTGCACAAATAAATAAAAGTGAGTCTACAAACGGTAGCTGGGCATTGTTGTGCATGCCTGAGATCACAGCAGGAGGGGGAGAGAGGGATAAGGAGCAGTGGGTAAACTGATTGCTCCCAAGCCTGACACCCTGAGTGTGACCTGAGACCCCCATGGTGGAAGGAGAGAACAGCTCCCACACGTTGGTCTGACCTCTACTCATGCACCATAGAAACAAATAATGGATTTATTGATTTTTAATTTAAAGAAAACTCAGGGCTTTGAAGCCAGCCTTGAGAATAGCACAGAGGGGAAAGGGAAGCTAGAAAAGTGACTGGGTAGTAATGTTCAAAGCTCTGGATTTAGTCCTTAGCAAGGATGGATGGACGGACGGACGGACGGACGGACGGACGGACGGACAGACAGACAGACAGACAGACAGACAGACAGACAGACAGACAGATAGATAGATAGATAGATAGATAGATAGATAGATAGATGATAGACACAGATAGATAGAGGCTGGAGAGATGGCTCAGTGGTTAAGAGCACTGACTGTTCTTCCAAAGGTCCTGAGTTCAATTCCCAGCAACCACATGGTGGCTCACAACCATCCATAATGAGATCTGGTGCCCTCTTCTGGCCTGCAGGGACACATGCAGGCAGAATGCTGTATACATAATAAGTAAATAGATGAAAAAAAAAGTAAATAGATGATAGATAGATGATAGATAGATAGATAGATAGACAGATAGGTAGATAAGAGAGAGAGATGATAATCAAAAGAGAAAGAAGAAGGCCAGGTATGGTGGCTCACTTGGGAGGTTTAGGACACAAGGATCCACAGTTCAAGGTCAGCCTAGGCCACATAAGCTTGATTCCTGTCTGAGCTACATGAGACCATGTCTCAAAAAACTAAAAAGAAGCCAGGCCTGGTGGTACTTGCCTGTGAAACCAGTACACAGGGATGGAAAGAAATCCAAAGCTGGCGAGTGTGGCTCCACCTAAGTGCCTGTGTGCTCTTGCACCGGGCCCAAGCTTCTTATGCACGAGACTCTTCTGCACGCTGAGTCATAAGAATGTAATTCTGTGAGCCAGTGGGTGCTGAGGCAGGGTGGCCTGTCACTGATTTGCTTTGGTCTCAAGTGCTGGGAGCAGGAGGCTAATGTTTAATGTTTACCCCCACTGCATAGAGCCAGGGCCTTGGATCTGGTGAGGTTTCGGTAAGTGCTTGCCATTGAATGCATGAGTCACACCAATTTGCAGAAAACAGGGAAGAAATGCCTTTTCCTGACCTTGTCTTTGGTAACAATTGAGTTCCAATTCCCTGGAGGTCTTCTTCTTTCTCCTGGTGAATGTACAAGCAGGGACAATGGAGTCCCTTCTCTACCTTGCATTCTGTGAGCTGCAACCAAAATTTAAGGTCATTTCAATTGAACTATTGTTATAGACCCAATAGAGGACGCTTTGCTGGGTGGAGGTACAGCCTGTTTCTCCAGCTCTTAGGAAGCAGAGACAGGAGGGCTGCAAGTTTGAGACTAGCCTGGGCTACACATTGGGGGAGATGAGGATTATCAGGTCCAAAGAAACTCCTTTTCCCAAGTTCTGGTTAGTTAGAGAAAAGCCAGCATCTCCTCAGGAACTGATGAAGCTAGTTCCCACTTGCCAAAAAGTCATTCTCCTTATCTCTGTCAGAAGGGACGGGCTCTTCCATTAACTTGTGCCTGTAGTGCCTGTCAGTGTATCAAGGTCCATGCTGGCCCCCAGCCTCCTTCAGTCCCTAGTACGCATTATCTACTTCAAAGCTCCCACTCCAGCACCCAGGCTCCCTCCTCCCCGGTACCCATTCCCTTAGAACCCTGGAGATTTTCCTCTCTTGGCTTTCCCAAGAAAGACAACCTTGGCAGTTGGAATAAACTTTTCCCTTTTTCCCTGTGGAGCGGCTATTCTGGTTTCTTTATTAGGCCTTCCCTTTCATTGCCCTAATTCAGGCACTATATACCACAGCAAAAACACAGGGGATGCAAGAGTGGTTATATCCTCTGCCATAGTGATGGTGGGAAGCGGGAGAGAAGACAGGGCTTACAGCAGAAACTTCTCTCCCCTGAGACTGAGGCCTTGTTCTCCCCCAGAGATATGGCTGGCACTCACAGGAACCGTTGAGGACAACAGATACCCAAGTCCCCAGACAGACCTGAGAATGGCTGTGAGCAATGGGCCAAGTCCATCATCGCAGCTCAGGGAAACGCTAGTGGCTTTGGGGACTTCTCGTGCTGAAGAGCTGGTCCACACCTGGACACCGTGTATTAGCAGTGACTAATGAGCCTGTTTGTACGTTCTCCAGGAGGAGGAGGAGGACTCCTGGGATTCCGCTACTTTTTATTTCTAGATTGTGACAACATCAACAAAGCTTCACAGCTCCTGACCCTGCCTTCCCCCTCGGGTGTGGGGGAGGGGCACTGAGCGCACCATTTCAGTCCACAAGCGATGCCCACTGCATACATAGCCCTGGGATGAAGGCCTGTTTCATGCAAGATCATGGGATGAAGACCCTGTAATGACCACAGACAGAAATATGATGGAAACTTGAAGACAGTGCAGTGCTGACCCATAGTCTCCAGTGCTGGCTAGTTCTAGGTCACCTTGACACAAGCTAGAGTCATCTGAAAGGAGGGAGCCTCAACTGAGAAAATGCCTCCATAAGATCCAGCTATAGGGCATTTTATTAATTAGTGATTGATGAGGGAGAGCCCAGCCCATGGTGGGTGGTGCCATTCATGAATTGGTGATCCCAGGTAGATCTCTGAGTTTGAGGCCAGTTTGGTCTACAGAGTGAGTTCCAGGACAGCCAGGAATACACAGAAAAACCCTGTCTCAAGAAAAGAAAAAAAAAAAAAAAAAGAAAAGAAAAAAACAAGAAAGCAGACTGAGCAAGCCATGATGAGCAAGCCAGTAAGCAGCATGTTACACTCCTTCATGGCCTTTCCATCAGCTCCTGCCTCCAGGTTCTTGTCCTGACTTCCTTCAGTGATGAACTATGGTGAAAGTGTAAGCCAAACAAACCCTTTCCTCCCCAAGTTGCTTTTTGGTCATGATGTTTCATCATAGCAATAGAAACCCTAACTAAGACATCCCAGGTGAGGCAACCCAGGCTCAAAGAGAAGCACACTAGCAGCTGCCTGAGGTGGCTCGAGAATTCTTTGGGGGCTGGGGATGTATCTCAGTTGGCGGACTGCTTGGCCAGCACACATGAAGCTCTGGCATCAATCCCCAGCACCTTGTAAGCAGATGTGGTGGTGCACTCTGGAATTCCCAGCACTTAGAAGTGGAAGCAGGAGGAGCAGAAGGTCTTAGCTACATGGGGGCTTCCAGGACAGCCTGGCTACATGAGGCCCTGTCTCAAAATAATAAGATAAACATCCATTGTTTTTTGAGGCAGACTCTTCATTATATAATCCAGGCTGGCCTTGAATTCACAGTCCTCCTGCCTCAGCTTCCTGAGAGCTGAGATTACATGTAGGGTACTACTTACACTCAAGACTTCTGACTCCGGGCTGCAGAGATGGCTCAGTGGCTGAGTGCCTTCCAGGGGACCAGTTCCAATCCCAGCATCTACACCAGGCAACTCCCAGTCACCTGTAAGTTCAGCCCCAGAGAATCAGACACCTCTGGCCGCCACGTGCACCTGCACTCACCTGTACAAATACACACATAATAAATAAAGATAAATATTTTTACAGTGTTCTGACTCACCAAGAGGTGGTAATGCACACCTTTAACCCCAGCTCTCAGGAGACAGAGGCAGGCAGATCTCTGAGTTGCAGGCCAGCCTGGTCTACAGAGTGAGTTCCAGGGCAGCCAGGACTACACAGAGAGACCCTGTCTCAAAACAACAAGAACAACAACAACCCATGTCCTGACTCTAACTCAGCTAGTGAGTAAGCAGGGGCAGAGAGCCAACTGTGTTTCCTGGTGGCCTAGGTTTACCTTCTGGACTATTCCTATACATAATGAGCAAATCATGTGACTGCTTGGTACGTATCTTTTCTACAAGCTGGGAGCTTTATTCTCTACCTCGTATCTCACACAAGAAGAAAACACTTGTAAACCAGGCGTACTGGATTATGACCATACCTCCTGATGCCATAAGCTAAGCAGGGTTGGGCCCGGTTAGTACTTGGATGGGAGGCCAGGCATGTTGGCACACACACACCTGTAATCCCACCATATGGGGGTAAAGTCAGGAGGATCAGGAACTCAAGGTCATCCCTAGACATACATTAAGACCAACTTGAGGGCTGGAGAGATGGCTCAGAGGTTAAGAGCACCGACTGCTCTTCCAGAGGCCCTGAGTTCAATTCCCAGCACCCACATGGTGGCTCACAACCATCTATAATGAGATCTGGCACTCTCTTCAGTAAAAAAAAAAAAAAAAAAAATAAAAAAAAAAAAAAAAAAAGACCAACTTGAGCCCTGCCTAAAAAAAGGGGATGAAAACATTTGTATACATTTCCACATCTTTGGATTAAGCAACATTTTTTTTTTTCGAGACAGGGTTTCTCTGTGTAGTTTTGGTGCCTGTCCTGGATCTCACTCTCTAGACTAGGTTGGCCTCGAACTCCCAGAGATCCGCCTGCCTCTGCCTCCCGAGTGCTGGGATTAAAGGCATGCGCCACCACCGCCCAGTTAAGCAACATTGTCTTAATCCCAGCACCGAAAACACAAACCAGATGAGAGAAGTTCGTCGAGGGAGAACAGGGAAGAAGCAGACCTCGGTGCTGACGGGGGAAAGCAGCTTACATACAAACACTTAGAAGGTGGAAGATAGACTCCCTGATGCAACCCTGAGGCCTGGAAAAAAGATCAATGCCCCCCCCCCACAATGGGAGGGTGCAGGTCTTATGTAGCCCAGGCTGGCCTCAAATTCAATATGTAGCCAAAAATGACCGGGAACCTCTGATCCTCCTGCCCTTGTCTCCGAGGTTCTTGAACTGTAGGCGTGAGCCCATGCGTGACGGTGCCTTCAAAATTCTTTTATTATTTTTAATACCCTTTGTGTGCGTGTGTGCTCCTGTGTGTGTGTGTGTTCCTGTGTGTGTTCCTATGTCTGTGTGTTCTTATGTGTGTGTGTGTGTGTGTGTGTTCTTATGTGTGTGTGTGTTCCTATGTATGTATGTGTGTTCCTATGTGTGTGTGTTCTTATGTGGGTGTGTTCCTATGTCTGTGTGTTCCTATATGTGTATGTTCCTATGTGTGTGTGTTCCTATGTGTGTGTGTGTTCCTATGTGT
>CABHPR010143749.1:0-24861 GCA_902168415.1 Peromyscus melanophrys | reverse complement strand
TTGGGCAATTTAAGAAAAGATTTCTAATTCATCTACATTTTGAGAATCACTGATTTTAATTGCACTCCCCATGCTCCAAGGCAAGGTGTGCCCCTTACCCAAGCAGAAGCTGTCCAAGACTGAGGGCCAGGGTGAGTACAAGCACACAGCAAGCTGTCAGTACAAGGGTCAAAGCAGTGGTGTTACTAAGGCGCTCCACGTTTCCAGAAGGACTTACAGCAAGACGTGGCCCATGGAGAGACTGACCCTGAATCAGCAATGATTTATTTTTGGATCTTCTACCTCCCCCTAGTCAAAAACCAATTCTGATTCATCTCTAAGATGCTTTGTTATCAGAAATTACTCCATAGGCCACTCATTTTCAGCTCTCCAAGGTCACAATTACCAAGGGACAAAGAGAGGTCATCACCGTAAAAGGCACTTCTTGCTTTGCACTTTGCTCCAAGAAAAACTTTAAGGATCTGAAGGCTCAATGTTAATAGGATTATCACAGGGAGTGAGACATCTTCCTGGCTTTACTCTGCGACCTGGCAAAAGTCACTTCCCCATGGGGTCTATTTTTCAGCTGTGAAATGAAGTTGTTAGCTGGATCTGGTCAGGGCACAGGGAAGAACTCACAGGAAGGCTCATGTCTGTGTAATGGTCTGGGGTGGTGAGGGCCATTGGTACACACCAGCATAGCCCCCTCTCTCTATACCTTGTACAGAAACCAAGTAAGGTATGCTGCAGTTGGAAAACACTAGGGCAATCAATTTCACATTTGATTAGAATTGTCCCATTTTCCTGTTTATGAAACCGCAGCCCAAACAGTTCAAATAATGCTGCACAAAGGTCACACAATGTGCAGGTGGTCAAAAGCAGGTCTCCCTGGAAAGACAGGTCCCCTGCAGGAGCTCGCACCCCAGTTTTGAAGGGGTGCAGCCTCAGCTTTTACCATGCCCAGGAAGGCAGCATTCAGGACCACAATGGTGAACCAGTGCAGTACTACTCCCACTTGGCCACAGGACAGAGTCTGGAGCCTGTTCTTCCCTGGGGTCTCAGCCTGGAGGAGGCGCTGCCCCACAGCCTTTACCTGGGACCCACCCACTATACTCCATTTCCAACTCCAGCTTGGTCTCTCCAGACCACCAAGTGATTTTGCTGTGGCCCAGCTCTTTTGCAGGGTCCTTGGAGCTCTGAGCCCCTGTTCTTTCTGACTAGAAGGTCCCTCCCAGAAAGTCTTCCCACCAAGGACAGTCCTGAATCAGGGCTTTGGAAAGTTACACTTTGGACTGTGCACATGGTGAGAGCAGTGTACACTCGCTTCCATCTTGCACAGGTCCTAAGAAGAACATTTGGCAGACATAAGCCTTTCTCAGCAATCAGGAACTCCACTTCTTGAGGGAAAGTAAACGTAGTTGCTTGGAAGAACACATGCTCTCCTGGTTTCATTCAGCGTCACTCTCATCTAAGTGCACACAGATGCACCCCAAGACTGAAAAAGCTGGAAGTGCAACCCCAGAAAAGCCCAGTCAAGAGGCTTTGGGGCCTAGAGAGATAGTGCAGACATTAAGAGAGCTTGCTGATTTTTCAGAGGACTTGAGTTCGGTTCCCAGTACCTATATTGGCAGTTCACAACTTACCTGTAACTCTAGCTCTAGGGGATCCAACACTGTCTTCTGGACTCTGCAGATACACAAATAAAACAAAAACAAAAACAAAAACAAAGGGATCCATTCTTAGCTCTTGTGAGTACTCAGTGGTTCCAACTTCTCTCCAGGCATCGGAGGGTAGTTCCCAATGGTACTTGGTCTGGGCACCTCAGTGTCCTCCACCAGAGGACTTTAACAAGGCCCCTGGAAGTCAAATGCCAACATTCCTCTCTGGGGACTGCTGTGGATGATTGATTGATAAATAAAACACTGATTGGCCAGTAGCCAGGCAGGAAGAATAGGCGGGACTAGCAGAGAGGAAAATTCTGGGAACAGGAAGACTGGGGCGGAGGAGATGCTGCCAGCTGCTGCCATGGGAAGATGTTAAGATACTGGTAAGCCACAAGCCATGTGACAACTTATAGATTAATAGAAATAGGTTGATTTAAGATATAAGAACAGTTAACAAGAAGCCTGTCATGGCCATACAGTTTATAAGAAATATGTCTCTGTGTGTTTACTTGGTTGGGTTTGAGCAGCTGCAGGCCTGGTGGGTGAGAGAGATTTGTCCTGACTGTGGGCCAAGCAGGACTGGGGAAAATTTCAGCTACAGGGGACTCTGCAGCAAGCCCAGAAGGACGAAAGTGGCTATAAATCCAGTATAGCACATGGAATAGATTAAAGAATTGATGTGGGGAGCCCTGGGACACAGCCAGTCCCTGGGAACCCCTACCCAACTCTGCCTCAGTTGCTGGCCAGCAGAGAAAACTCCTGGGGGAAGCCCCTCCCAACCCCCTCATCAGACCTTGCAATCTACAAGTTCCATTCCCTAACCCAATACCCATCCACCTGTGACCCCAGTAACTTCCTGAGACACAGAAACCAAGCTGCCAGCTCTCATTGGACCAAGAGTAACTCCCTGAGACATCAATTTGCCAGCTCTCATTGGACCAACAGAGGCTTTCTGAGACACAGAATCTGTCATCTCTGACTGGACCAGGAGCCCTGATAAGACCAAGAGCAGCTCCCTGAGTCACAGAATCAGCTAGCTTGGATTGGACCAAGAGCAGTTCCCTGAGATACAGAATCTGCCAGCTCCAATTAGACCAAGAGCTAAGATTGGACCCAGAGGGGCCCCCTGAGACACAGACACAGCAAGCACAGAGTGGACCAATAGCAGCTTGCTCAGACACAGGTACCCCTTGCACCTATTGGAGGAAGAGATGGGTAGACACTAGTGCAAAAATACATACAACAACATAAAAAGCAATATGGCATCACCAGAACCCAGTCCTTCTACAACAGCAAGACCTGAACATCACAATGTAGAAGCAATTAAACATGTGAAGGAAACAGTTCAAGACCTGAAAAGTGAAATAGAAACAATGAAGAAGACACAACCAGAGGGGATGCTGGAAATAGAAAATCTGAGTAAACAAACAGGAAACACAGATGCAAGCATAACCATCAGAATACAAGAGATGGAAGAGAGAATCTCTGGTGTAGAGGATACAATAGAGGAAATAGATTCATCAGTCAAAGAAAATACCAAAGCCAAAAAAGTCAGAACACAAAACATCCAGGAAATCTGGGACACCATGAAAAGACCAAATCTAAGAATAATAGGGATAGGAGATGGAGAAGAATACCAACTCAAAGGCACAGAAAATATATTCAACAAAATTATAGAAGAAAACTTTCCCAACTTAAAGGAAATACCTATGAAGATACAAGAAGCCTATAGAACACCAAACAGACTAACCCCCCCCCAAAAGTCCCCTCATCACATAATAATTAAACCACTAAACATACAGAATAAAGAAAGAATATTAAGAGCAGCAAAGGAAAAAGGCCAAGTGACTTATAAATGCAGATGCATCAGAATAACACCTGACTTCTCAATGGAGACTTTGAAACCCAGAAGGTCCTGAACAGATGTAATGCAGACACTAAGAGATCATGGATGCCAGCCTAGACTAATATAACCAGAAAAACTAGGAATTTATGTTTTATCCCTGTTGGGCTTCACCTTAAAAATAATAATTTTGAATTGAAGTTCTTTTAGTATTGAAGTAAAACTTTTTAATCATAAATACAATCCTTAGGGTGACTGGCAATTTTATTAATCCTTCTGTAGTGCACCATGAATGAAAATGAGATCAGTAAAGAAACCAAAATTGCTGCTCCATGGCTGAAAAGGGAAAAAGTTTATTCCAAACTGTTAAGGCTGTCTCCTGGGAAAGAAAGAGAAGTGACAGGGAAAGGTTATCAGGGTTACATGAGGTTGGAGAACTCAGGCAGTTCTTAGGGGAAGTAAGGAAGTTACAGGAGGGAGATAAGAATTATGGGGAAGCAGAGAGGGTCAGTGTCCTGGTAACAAGAATTTCAATCTGGGACATCTCCAAATGGACTGAAAGACTTGTTAGATAGAAATATCCCAAATCAAAGATGAAAGGCATCCTTTTCCAAGTGGTGGGGGCCTGGTCAGCTAGAGGAAGCTTCCTGGCACACTGGTGTGGCTTTCTGAGTAAAAGTAAACAAATCAGGGAGCTCTGTAGTGATACCCAGTAGGAGGGGAAAGACAAGTGGTTAGAGCAAAAAAGCGGGGAAAACAGATGAGTAGATTAGTAACTAGTATCCCAAGTGCTGGGATTAAGGTAGGATTGGGGCATCACCTTTTGGGATTTCCAGTTTAGTGCTAAAAGCCTGGCATAGTACAGCAGACATTGTCAGCAAGGCTTTTTTTCTTAGTTTCAGTTGAGCAGCTGCTGCTCTAAGTCATTTCCTATGCCTATAACTGTTTTGCAAGTTAACTCTTTCTTTTCTTTCCTCAGTGAATTACCCTGCTAGTGAGCCTGACTTGTGGTGACAGCAAATCCCACCAGCTCCTATTTATGTTTCTCGGGGGTTCTTGCAGAGTGATTTACAGTCAGGCATTGCAGTGGAGATCAATTAGGATAATGATACTTAGTTGCTTCTTTCTTAGATTCTGAACGAGATAACAAGAAGAGTGTTCCCTCATAAGGAGGTGGAGCAGAGCGCTCCGGAGCACACAAGAGTTCTTTATCACCTGCCAGTGACTTTCTAAGAACACCCCAAATAGAAAATGCTGTAGAATTCATGTCCTTTTCTCAATTCTCTATACTAGTTCTTAATATCTACCCCTACTGTATCACAAATTTCTACACCTTAAGTTCCCAGGTCTGGAAAGCAGGGGCTAACTGCACAAACTGGAGTAAATCAGTCAGCTGACCAGTGCTAATCTTAATTCTTTCCGTAAGTGTATGTTTAATAACAACGATAAAGAACTGTCTGTTCTTCAATTCTTCTTGTCCCATCTTGAGGAAAAGGCATGAAAAACAACTGGATTTACCCAGCTTGCAGTGGTGGAGGAGTTACAGACCCTCTTAAGTGAGAATCCATCTGTACTGAACATTACTTCATCCAGAACAATCTCAAAAGATTGTGTTCCCAGGTTCCTGTTCTGAGTGTCAGTATATAGAGGGTCCAGCCTTCTGCAAGTCAGAAAGACTGGGGGCGAGATGTAGAGTTGGAAAGAAAAAACACAGACTTCTGAGGGATAAACTTTTTTTTATTATTCTTTGTGTTGCTTGTTCTATAATATTATTTTTCTGTTTTGTTCTTCTACTCTGATGTTTCCCTTTTATTTCCTGATGATTTCCTCCTCATTCTCTCCTGTAGGAGACACTGGTGGCCATGTCAGAGGAACAGCAGGTGGCAACTGAGCTTCAGAAAATACATCAGCACCTTGCTTCTGGGGGGGGGGGTGATTTTTCTGAAGCTCAATTGCCACTTGTTGCTCTTCTGACTTGGCCACCAGCTTTTTTATGTGATTAATTTTTAATATTTCAAAAATATCTTTCCCACTTCATTAATCTATTTACTGGCAACTAATATATATATATATATACTATTGTTGAGTTTATATTATTAGTGTTTTAAGTTACTTCATTAAGTTATTTATTTTGGGATATCTCTAGTTTTCTATGAATTCACTTGTAGACATAAACTTCATAATTTAATTTATTTTCATGCCTACACATTTGTTATGGTGATTTTTAACTTTCATTCAATTCAATTAACTTTTAAATTTCTCTCCTGACTTCCTTCAAGAGCCATTTATCAATCAATGTTTTTTAATTTCCAGGAGTTTGTACATGATCTTCCATTTCTCTTTGTTGATGATCATTATTTTTATTTCATTGAGACCAGAAATGATAGAAATGATAGAAGAGAAGACATTTGAAAATTCATGAATTTAAGTGTCACCATTACCTGGGTGTCTCCTGTCAAAACAGCAATGTCCTTGGATTGGTAAAGGACAAGGAAATAAACCACTCTGGGGACAGTTTCAGGGACTAGTGACTGCTTTATTGCATGTGAGCAGACACTTATACATGGACATTACCTCAGATTGGATATTGAGAGTTCATACCACTAGGTTCTTAATGCAATACATAAATAAATAATAAAATTGTTATGTACTCATAGTGCATTGTTCCCTTAATTACTATGAAATGACCTTTTTCTTTTTGCACTAATTTTGTCTTAAAGTCTATATTATGCTATGTGAACCTACAAGAGTCTGTTAAAGAATCTCAAGAATTTATTATGATATAAAATGGGGATAATACACTCACAGATACAGAACAAAATAAATACCACCACTTACCCAGCTATTGTCATTCTGTCCAAAGGTGATGGGAACCAATTATAAGCTGCTTCACAGTGCCTGACCTGAACTTCCCTACCTAAGAGAGAGCATGACCCCTTTACCTCTCCTCTTAAGTGGTCACATACACAAACAAGACCATGCCCATCAGTTTAGATACCCAAAAAGCCATTGGTTGAATGGAATGAATTCCCACAACACTCCCCCTTTTTGTCTAAATAAGAAGGTTCTAAACCCAATACAAAGTTACATACAATAAGAAAAATTATCAAGTGTTATAGTGGTATTTTATTTGTACTGAAATGTGATTTTATTTGTATGTTAATAAATAAAGTTGCCTAGGGGTCAGAGCTATTAGCAAGCCATAGCAAAAGCCAGTTGTGGTGGTGCATGCCGGTAGGATTTGCTGAAGGAGGCACATGCCTTTAATCCCAGCGCTTGGTAGGCAGAGCTAGGTAGATCTCTGTGTGTGCAAGGATACAGCCAACATTGGAGACACATGCTCCAATGTGTGTCTGGAGGTCTGTACAGACAGGCAGTGATGAGGCAGTCACATGGTTGGGTTTACAACCAATGAGAAGGCAGAACAGAAAGTCTATTTAAAGACAAACAGACAGGAAGTAGCTTTTTGTCAGAGAGGTCTCTTGGATGAAGAGGCTAGCTGCAGCAGGCAGGTAAGGCTCTTAGCTCTGACTTCTTGGGCTTTTATCTTTACATTGGCTCTGTGTTTCTTATTTAATAAGACGGTTGGTTACATCTACAAAGTGTTATCTAGAAGAAAGGAAAGGTAATAACATAAATAAAAGTAGGATTACAACCAATAAGAACCAAGCAAGAGACATATACCAATTCCCTCTCAGCTTCAGCTGATAATTCTCTTGGACTAGGGAAGTCCCTGTCCCCATCTAGTGTACTGAACAAATTACTCGGTTCATTAGCATTCATCCCAATAGTGGGCTCTAAATTGGAAATGTCTCCTAGCAATCTTTGAAAGTCATTAAGAGTCTGCAAATGATCTCTCCTGATTTGTACCTTTTGGGGTCAAACTTTATATAGATCTATTTTGTATCCTAAGTAATTAATAGAATCTACTCTTTGTGTTTTTTTTTTTTTTCAGGAGCAATTTGTAATTCCCAGTGAGGCAAAACTTTCTTTTCATCTTCAAACATTTTTTCTAAAGTATCTACCTTTGAATCAACTAATAAGCTATTACCCAAATAATGGCAAATTATAGGTTGTGGAAACTGTACACTTTTTTTTCAAATGGTTTTTGCACAAAATATTGGCACAGGGTTGGCCTATTTAACATTCCCTGTGGGAGAACCTTCCATTGATATCTCTTAACAGGCTGAGAATTATTATAAGTAGGTACCATGAAGGCAAATTTTTCCCTATTCTTTTCTTGTAGCAGTATAGTGAAGAAACAGTATTTTAAGTCAATAACTATAATAGGCCATTCTTTAGGTAACAGAAGGCAAAGACATTACAGGCTGTAGAGAGTCCATCAGCTGGATTACTTTATTAATGGCTCTCAGATCTGTCAGCATTCTCCATTTTCCAGATTTCTTTTTAATAACAAATGAGGGAGAATTCAAAGGGCTGGTAGATTCTTCAATATGTTGAGCATTTAGCTGCTCCTGAACCCACTATTCTAAAGCCTGTAGTTTTTCTGAGGTCATAGGTCATTGCCCAACTCAGACAAGTTTGTCAGTTAACCATTTTGGTACCTCAGAGAGATTAATGGCTGTTGTGCCCTGTTTTTGTAAAGTCTGAATGGTTGGTGACTTTTTTTTTTACAGTGCCTTATAATATTCTTCCCAGAAACATGAGTTGGTTTATGGTCCATTTCTGAGATTGGAGGAATGTTAATCTAGGTATTCCATTGCTGTAACAAATCATGACCCCATAGATTCACTGCTATATTAGCCACATATGGCCTCAATTTTCCTCTCTGTCCTTCTGGCTCTATGAATTCAACCCATCTCATGTTTTGTTTTACCTAAGATAGGGTTCCAATTCCCAGGAACTAAACTTTACCTCCTGAAGAGGCCTATTTAGGTGCCATGATTCTGATGTAATAATAGTCACATCCACTCCAATAAACTTGTGTCCAATAAACCTTTAATTATAATGTTATTTATTCATACCCTTAGCTTTGGTCTTTGACCAAATATTTGTTTTATGTTTTCTCCTGGAAATTTTGATTCATTTTCTAAAGCTGTTCTATCATCCAGAGCAGTATGTTTTTTTACAATAGGCACTGGATCCTCTAATTGTTCTGGGAAGGAGTTTCCTCCACAGTGACTGGGAATGACTGGACCACGTTTCACTTGGAGGCCTTCAAAAGCCACCCCCCCCCCAGGCATTTCCTGATGATAAAGGGTTGCCTTTGTGGTCTCCAGTTAATCTGCATTTGTTGGTCCAATGTCAGCCTTTGCCACATCTTTTGCATAATCCGGAAGGTTGGGGCCTTCTGTTTGGGTCATTCCTAGAAGAAACCATGTTTCTAGGAACATGCTATGTACAATTTCTTCTTAGATGGCCTAGATTACTACAATTAAAACACTTGACACTTTGATGTCTCTTCAGGCCATTGGAAATCACCTCTCCTATCCAAGCCTCATCACTATAGTTATGAGACTCAATATTGTCTGTGTATTGGATCCATTCTTCTGTGGATGCCAATCTGACCTTTAAAGGCACAATTATCCTTTTGCATTCTAAATTAGAATTTTCAAAAGCCAAAGATTCAACTAGTACTCATCTAACTTTTTGAGCTGATATCACTCTATTTACAACTTTTATCAATCTTTGCGAAAAGTCAATAAAGGGTTCTTTTGAAGCTTGCATGATGTTAGTAAATGATTCAGTTCTTTTTCCTGATTTTTGAATCTTATCCCAAGCATTTAAGGCTGCCTTACAGCATAGGGACAAGGTGCGCTCATCAAAAGTAGCCTGTATATTTACATCAGTAAAACAGCTCTCACCAAATATTTGATCTTGGGAAATCTCAAAACCTCTGATATTACTTTGCTGTTCAAGGGCCTTAGCTTCTTCTCTCAACCAGCTTTTCCATTGTAACTAATGACTATATTCTAATACTGCTGAGACTAATTGATCCCAGTCATTTGGAGTAATTCAATTCCTAGAGGACCATGTATCCAGCATCTGCCTTACATATCTTGACTGCATCCCATAGGAAACTATTGCTTCCTTAATATCTTTTAAGTCTTTTATATGTATAAGTTCCCAATTGCAATCTGCATATCCTTTGGGAAAATTGTTATTTGTAGGCCTTTCACAAACAGTAATAGGATAAATCATAGCAGGTGTGCTTACCACTCTGGGCAGCTCCTCTCTAAATCTGTAAGGTATTGGTGAGGTTAATTCTCCTCTAACTTCTTTTGTCTGGGTCTTAATGCTCTTTTTTTTTAATCAGTTTTAACAAGTTCTTCTTTGGCTTGGAACCTATTTGTAACTGCCTTCTCTAGGGTCTGAACCTCCTGAACAGTGAATGCTTCCAAAAACTTCATTACATCAATAAGTTTCTTGTTCTCATCATTCATATATAATCCTAAGGATTTTATCTTATCTATCAAGGTTACCTTATCATCCTTAGGGATTATCTGTATGGCATGCATATTGCCTTCCAAAACTAATGTTCTATCTGCCAACTTCTCATTGCCGTTCTTCATGGACGTATTTTTTTTCTGCCAATTTCTCATTATGATTCTCCATGGAATGTATTTTTTCATCTAATTTTTCATTACCACTTTGCAAAGTCTATATCATTTCAGTCAGTTTCTCATTTTTGGCCCTGTCATCAAACCATTTTTTTAGGACTATGATTTGAATCACCAGACTAATAGTAATTATAGCTAAAAATGTATACATCCCAGGTAGGTAGCATATCTCTTCTAGCACTCCACCCATAGCAGAAATGAGAAAATTTTAAATTTCCTGCATGGTGATATTATCCGCCATTGGTGTGGAAGAAGTTTACAAATGGTAATATATATGTATATGTATATATATATATATATATACATACATATATTTATCAGTTATACACACACACACACACACACACACACACACAAGCAAGTTACCTCAGTTAAAATCCTTGGAAGATTGTCCTAGGTGTAAATCTCTTACTTAACCCACAAATTTGGATTCTTGATTTAAGAATTTTAGGATGTAAGAATCATGTTTGTCCAGCAGGTGTCACAGGTGTGGCACCAAAACATGTCCTGGACCGCTGCTCTGGCTTTTTGCTCCCAAGGTTGGCTGACCTGTGAGTTCTAAGCAGAATTGAAAAGAGCAGAGAGTGAAAGGTGTGGTTGTTGCCATGTACAGGCACTCACAGCTCGAACATCATGATCTTAGGAGCTTGGGAGCAGAGCTTGAGAGCCCAGAGCTGGGAGCTGGGAGCTGGAAGCTGGGAACAGGGAGCTGAGAGTGCAGCTGAGTGCAGCTAGCTGCTGGCCTCAGTGGGCCCCATTGCTTAAGCGGAGCAGAATGATGCTGTGCCCAGACTGCAGAACAGGCACACTTGGGAAGCTCTGGCCCCGCCCCCCCCCAAACACACACACACACACACACACACACACACACACACACACACACACACACACACACACGCCACGGCTTGCTGAGGGGCTGGCTAGCGGCAGGCACTGTTTATACACTGATGGAATACATCAAGCAGGAAGCTGCTTGGAGGCTGTGGAACAGGCAAGCTGGGGATAGTGGTGGCAGGACACTAGGCTCCTGGGACCTAGGGACTCGGGGATGCACTTGTATAATGTGTGCGGGCACTGGGTCTGCTGCTACTCATGCAGTGCAACCCAAGTGTGTGGAGTAACCTCCCACTGCAGCATTCAATCCACTATCGTGTGGAGCGAATCTGTGCGAGCCTGCCACCTCTCCTGGGGGAGCAGAGGTCAGGATACTCCACTGGCCTCCTGAGAAGGGGCACAGAGCAGCCAATTGCGGGTGGGTTATAAGCTAGCCCAAGCTGGGATCACTTGGGCAGCTACGGATGAGCCATGCCAAGTTAAGAGTAGGGATTGTAGAAAATAGGGCGGGCAGAACCAAGCAACAATGGAACCTGGGAGCTGAGAGGGTACTGCTGGAACCAAGTGATTTGCGGATTAGCACAGGCCCTGGTGCTGCAGAATGCAGGCAGGTACATGGTAGGAGAGGCGAGAATTTCAAAAGACGGAGTTTCCACCAGAATCGGACAGCAGGTAGGGCACCTGGCTGCTGCCCCATTTAGGTGGCCATTCTGTTAGCCACAAACATTGGGCACCACTAGTTACGCAAACTCACAAGTGTCTGCTTAAGGATCTTAAGAATTTATTAAGATATAAAATGGCAATATTACACTCAGAACGAAATAAACACCACTACTTTTCCAGCTGTCGTTGTCCTCTCTTCCACCCAAGGGTGATGAGAACCAACTGCAAGCTGCTTCCCGCCACCTGACCTTGTCTTTGCTACCCAAGAGAAAGCGTAACCCCTCTCTCTCTCCTCTTAAGCAGTCACATACACAGACAAGACCACAGCCATTGGGTCAGATACCCTAACCACCACTGGTTGAATAGGATGAATTTCTACAACATTATTGTCATATATTACAACAGCAATACCGTCTTGCTATTAAGTTCAATTTTCTTGGAATGCCTTTTTATGTTTCTTTCTATGTGTGTGTTTATCTTTGATATTTCTTCTTCCCATGATTATTAATTTTTCTATTCTTAGTTGTTATATAATGTCCTACATAGTCACATAGTTATGTGTTCTTTCTATTCAATGAATAGAATTCCTTTAAGTATCTTTTTGCAGTGCTGGATTTGTGGTCATGAATTTAATTTCTGTACATCCTGAAAAGCTATTGAATGTTGCTGGAAATTTTTACTGTATGTAGTAATCTAGGTTGCCAGTCATTACCTTTCAGACCTTGGAACACATAATTCTATGTTCTCCTGACTTTTATGGCTTCTGTTAATAAATTTGCTGTAATTCTCACTGCTTTGCCTTCATAGGTGGCTTGTTTCTTCTCTTACAAAACTTTCAATTTCTTTTTTGTATTTACACCTAGAGTTTAATTTTAACTTGATGTAGGTAGAGAAGGTTTTTTCCACTATTTTTTTTTCTATTTGGTGTTCTAGATGTCCCTGTAGATTTTGGAAAATCGTGCTATGTTTTCATTGTAAAAAAATAATATGTATATTCTTCTCTCATGATTTACAATATAAACTTTTAATAATGTCCCAAAGATGTCACATATTATTTTCATAATTTCCTTATTTAAAATTCAGAATTAATTGCTCTATTATTATTTTTTATTGTCTTTTTGAAAATTTCATATGTATCTTGATAATATATACCACCCACTTCTACTTCCAGCTTCACTTATGCTTTCCAACCTCTCTCTTGCCCATCTTCCTTTACTGATTCTAAAAATAATTTTATCTTCTTATCCTTAGTATAAATAAATGTTCTCATTTATCTTGTTGTCATCCATGCCACATAACCTGTCTTCCATTTGATTCATTATATTTGAGAAACTACTGAATTTTAAAATATTGACTTTAATGGATTTTCATATCTCAAATTTTAGTTTATCAGTACTGTTGAGTTTTATTATGTATATGTGTCTGTGTGCATGTGTTCCATACATGTGTGAATGGCCTCAAGAGCAAAAAGAGTGCATTGGAACCCTTAAAGCTGTTTTTTCACAAGTGATTGCCAGCTACCTGACATAGGTGTGGGAACAAAACTCCATGTCCACTGAAAGAGGATTAACTGCTTTCAACTATTGAGCCATCTCTCCTGTCCCCAAATTTCTATAACATTTTCAATCTCCATATGAAATTCTTTTTCGATGCCATCTGTTGAAATCCTTATTCCATTTAAGTGCTTATTTGTATTCTGTAAAAGTTCATTTTTAAGTTCATTTGTATTTTTGTTGATTAAACATTCTTTCAATTACACATTTTAATTCATTTTTTATAACTACTTCACTCTCATGGTAATTCATTACTGTAGAATTGGTATCTTTAGGAATCACAGGGCTTGAGTTCTCCTGTTTTATGTATTTCCACATTGAGTCTGGCTAATATGTGGCTATTTTACTCATTGGAATGTTTTATATCACCCATATTCTGGCAAATGAATTATCTGGAATGTTCAATTGAAACCAGACTTTAGAAGTATTGTATATTGTACTCTTTGGACTGTGGTTGTAAGGTAGAAGCTAACACCTCATACCATGTACTCTGTTTGCTTATCACAATCCCTATCATGACTCTGAGAGCACATTATTAACTCTAGAAGCCACCACAGAAAATTGAGATACCTATTGTTCAAGTTGTGGTGATATATTATGTACCCCAATAAATGTTACCTGGGGATCAGAGGACAGAGCCAGCCACTAAATTAGACATAGAGGTCAGGCAGTGGTAGCACATACCTTTAATCTTATCACTTGGGAGGCAGAAATCTGTCTGGATCTCTGTGTGTTCAAGGCCACACTGGGCTACATGAGAGAAACAGAAACAGTCAGTGGTGACACAGGCCTTTAATCCCAGGAAGTAATATGGCAGGACACAGAAAGGTATATAAGGCATGAGGAAACAGGAACTCACTCTCTTGAGGCTGTGGATTTCATAGAGGTAAGCTAGTTGCTGGCTGTTCTGCTTCTCTGATCATTCAGTTTCCACCCCAGTATCTGGCTCTGGGTTTTTTATTGTAAGACCTTTTAAGATTCATATTCTTCCACTCATCACCATGAAGCTCCTAGTACTCTGTGTGTTGATTTTTGTGTCTACTGCCTTGGTCTCTTGCTGTAAGTAAAGATTCTTACTTGAATTTAATTTTGTGGTATAGTATATACAGTTCCCTACTCTGTGGGGCTTGAATTATGGGTGCCTACATGTTTGTACTTCCTGTTCTCTTGTTGGTATCTTGCTACATCTCCATTTTTAATTTAAATAATTTCTTTATAATTATAATAAATAATAATAATAACCACTGTTTTTTTTATTATGTTTATATATGTGGTGACTCAAACAATACCAAACACATGTGAACAAATGAGACAACTTACAGGAATTAAACATATGACAAGATTTGATGAATTCAAAATAAAAATGAAAATGTAAGCCTTAGTGGCACCAGTATCATTCTAAAGAAGAGTTGGTATTCCACCTGGGTCTGTTTCTCCTCATTTCAGTTGCCTCTGCTGAAAGCTCAAGTTGATAAAAGCACTATTATGGCTGATAAAGTACCCACTAGACCTTCAAAAGAAACAGAATCCATTGGGAAACCCAAATATCCCGATGAAAGCTCTGTGGAATGTGCTAATGGCAATGTGTTAGTGTGTGAGTCCTTTATGTGGCTTTTGAAATCCCTAGGTTGCCCATGGCCACAGAGACTTGTATTTTGGGGAGTAAAGGAAAGGTGGAAAATCAAAGAACAGGGGAGGAAAGAGTTGAAGGAAGTTTTAGGACTCTCAGTTCATTCACCTTGCTTTTAAATATTTGTGTTCTTCCAAATTAAGCTGATATGTAAATGTCAAGAAGCCCAGAGGTTGAAGAACCCAGGTTATCAGTTTTAGCAGCATTGCTTTTGCAATATTAGGATTATAGGAAATTAATACATAGTAGAGATCTTTTAAAGCACAAAAAATTTCTATGTAGCATGGTAAATGCATGTGGCTTTTCTTTTTCTTTTTTTCTCTTTTCTTTGAAGACTGTTCTGAAAATAGAAATAGAAAAGGGCTTTGTGATGAAGTATTATTCCATGGATGACTGTTTTAGCATAACTTGGAAGATTTCTAAGGGTTTGGAATGTCTTTCAGGAAAATTTTCTATACTGGGACTGTTGTTCTCAGCCCTCAAGCTTAAAGCAATATTAAGTATACTATTATATGCTTTAGCCATATGTCTGGTATCACATTTTAAAATGGGCAGATATGTGATTCACTAAAAAATTACTCTAGAAAACAAACATTATAAAAATGAAGAAATATGGGGCTTCTAATGCACTGCTTCCCCTGAATGAGAGAAGAGTGACAGCTCATGATTTTTTCTTTCAGAATATGGGTTCTAAGAATTCTTCAAGTAGCCAGCCTGGACTACCAAGTGAGCTCCAGGAAAGGCGCAAAGCTACACAGAGAAACCCTGTCTCGAAAAACCAAAAAAAAAAAAAAAGAATTCTTCAAGTATTGCTTTCTGCTCCTTCTTGTCTGGGCTTTTGCCTGGGATCTGGTTCAGTGATCTGCATTGTTGGATGCTGTTAGTGCATGTCCATTATTTAATTATTAGAGAAGCTGAATTACTTTGAGATACTGGTAGAAAAAATAATCCACATTGTCCTCATTTTCAAATTTATAAAAGTCCAAGCTAACTTGGCCCCGTTCTAGGCTGCATCCTCAAATATTTGGATGGGACATCAAGGTCTGTCTGTCTATCTACCTACCTACCTATCTACCTACCTATCTATCTATCTATCTATCTATCTATCTATCTATCTATCTATCTATCTATCTATCTTGATACAGAATGCAGCTCAGATGGGCACTGGATTCTTCATCCCCCCTACTTCATCCTCCTGAAGACTGGGCTATATATAGACTTCTGCTTTAGATTATGCTGACTTTTATCATTTCTGCTGAGGGTTGAAATTGTCATATTTCTTTTTCTTCCTCTGAATTTATAGATGCTAGTTCTTTAGATTAAAAAAAAGTCCTCATTGTTCAAACTTTTGTGGAACCTTCATAATTTATATCTTTCTTTTATAGGTATATGTGATGCCATCAGATATATTATAAAGGAATGATAAACCATCATATGATATCACCATTATTTTGGAAAATTTGCTACCAAAATGAAATTGGATTTTTTGTGCCTTCTATGATTGAGACTTTGGGAACAGAATAGACCATCTTATTTTATTTCCTCTACTTATCCTGATGACTGTGTCTTTCATCTTCTATCTTCTTTGCAATAATGCTAGTCATTATCAACATCAAAAATACTCTTATACACACATATATTTGTGGTAACTTTCACTTGTTTATGCTATCCATTGGAAATCCTAAATATTCTGTAATACTTCCTTGAGTCCTTCTCAATAATTAGATTTTCTACTAGTTTTCCTGAGATATTATTTACTTTAAATTTTACATAAATATTGGGCATATTATTAAAGTCTTGGGCTTCTTTAATAAGAATGCCCTACCCATGGATTCACTGGTTGAACTTTAGAGTTTCATTACTCCAATTTTTCTGTTAAGTGAACAGGAAATATTCTCCTTATCTGTAGTGACTTAAAGTTGGCAGGGATAAAATAAATCCCAGAATCTGACTATTCCCTTACACAGGAAGCCAGACTTGGGTGGTCTAAGAGCTGATCTTGTAATTGAGATAGCCAGTGATTTCTGAGTTTTGACCCAAGTCGTCAAATGCATCACACAGTTTCCCACAGCGTTTATAGTAAATGAGACAAAATGATAGTCTTCCTCCACAGTTCTGTTTGGAGCACTTTCAAATCCAGCCCAGCAAAAAGTATAATGTGGCCCTGAAGGAAGATTTGCACAGATTTTCTGAGTTCCTTAGAGTAAAGGAATCAACTTTACATTTGAATACATTTAGAGGATAGAAAAGGTTTACTGGAATTGTCAGGCTTTATCTACGGTTTTGGAGGTCACAAGGATTCTGTTACTTTGTGAAGATAGTTCCCCAAAGAGTGAATCTAAAGACATTTTCTTTCTGGATGCTAGATTACCCTGCAGTCTTCCTTAGGGCCATGTGAATGCCAAGGGAAGAATTAACTGAATCATACTTTGTCCGTGAATTGCCCTTGAGGAAAGCTTTATAGGCCATCTGCATAGCAACACCTCCCCATTTCTGTTTATGTACCAACATGGTCAGGTAGGGCATGCTTCTCTAGCTTTAGATTCCTTGGATGTTGATGCAGCCTATAATTATCAACTAAAGAACAGTATCTTCAATTAGAGTAATAACACCAATAAGGACTTTTGCAGTTTGAACATGAAGGAGTTTAAAGGAAATTAATTGCTAAAGGGTTTCTTGAAATGTATTAGTGAGTCATTTTTCAGAAACAGTAGAAAGGTGAGAATATTCTAGCATTAAAATCTTGATGAAATTTATTTTAGGTTCAAAATACTATTCTTTGGTGACCATACAGCTTCCAGATGATTTATAGCTTGTTCCAAGGTATAATCATTTTCATTATACTTCAGTGCTGACATACACGTGTAAGTATGATTATAAGGACAATGGATGGCAAGGCATTATTTAATTGCCTGAACCAATCAACACTATTTTAAAGTTTGTCGAAGATCTATTCAATCAGTAACAATCTTTTCTCGAACTTTTTCAATTTCTAGAACCATTTATGACTAGTTTGTTTTTAAACTGAGATCCTTGCATATTTTGCTTTAATACTAAGATTCCAACTGTGTAAGTTGAAATGGTTTCTATTAAAGTAGGTATTTCAGTTATCAGTAACCCAATGAAGCTTTTAAAATATTTTTATAACACTGTTAGTAATTTTCCAAATATTGCATTGAATCTCATTTGTAAAACCATTTTTCTAATTTTACTGGAACCCAATAAAAGGCAGTTTGCTGAACCACAGAGTACTATTAGTTGTGCTGTTAATGTCTTGAGTTAATTATCAGGTACTGTATGTTAGAAGGCGGTTGCCTCTGCTGGATTGCAGAGTGGCTGTGCCTGACTGAGAGTGCACCTGCTTTTTTGGCTACAAGCCCCTGAACCTCAGGGCCGAGTGTGCCTCAGGAGCTCTCGGCCCTGGTGCAAGGAGCACAAAGATGGAGGCCGGTGCCTGGGGACTGGGTTGGCAGGTTGCGTGGGTCGGTATAGGCAGCCATTGGCCGCCAGGTAAAGAACTCATGGGAATGCATTACCTTTTATTAGGCAAAATCTGTGCAGAATAACTACAAGTCAAGTGAGGAATCCAGTCACTAGCTGTTCCCATTAGGGGCCCAGCTCTCTGCTACTGCCGCTGCCACTTCGTTTCCCAAAGAGGATGGGGAATCTAACCAAGCCATGCTTTCTCCTATGGCTCACTGCCAACTACTCCACTTTCCAAGAGTAAGCTTCACCCCGCCCCAGTTTTTTATTTGGGGATTCAGGTCATGTACCCTCCAATAAAAAATCCACCCTTTGGGCCAAGCTGCTACTTAAAATTGGCTATCGGACCAATGACAGAATTCAATTTACAAGATCCCCTGGAAATGGAGTTACAAAATGTTGTGAGCAACCACGTGAGTGTTGGGAACTGAACCTGGATATTCTGGGAGAGTGGTCAATGGCTGCTGTGGGATTGTCTGTATGTCAAACATGTTGCTTATTGGTCAATGAATAAAACACTGATTGGCCAGTGGTCAGGCAGGAAGAAGGATAGGCGGGACAAGGAGGAGAGAATTCTGGGAAGTGGAAGGCTGAGGAGACACTGCCAGCCGCCACCATGACAAACAGCATGTGAAGATGCCGGTAAGCCACAAGCCATGTGGCAAGGTATAGATTTATAGAAATGGATTAATTTAAGATATAAGAACAGTTAGCAAGAAGCCTGCCACGGCCATACAGTTTGTAAGCAATATAAGTCTCTGTGTTTACTTGGTTGGGTCTGAGCGGCTGTGGGACTGGCGGGTGAGAGAGATTTGTCCTGACTGTGGGCCCAGCAGGAAAACTCTAGCTACAAATGGCCATCTCTCCAGCCCTCATTTACATTTTTAGTACATTTTTTAATTAATTTTTTTCATTTATTTTATATTCTGACCCTAATTTTCCCTCCCCCGTCTCTTCCCATCCCTTGCCCTGCTTCTCCTCTGCGCCCCCCACCCCTCCACATCCACTCTTCCTCTGTTTCTCTTCAGAAAGGGGCAGGCCTCCCATGGGTGTCAACAAAGCATGCTATATCAAGCCAAGTATGACTAAACTCCTCTCCTCCTTACTTTTGACATTAATCCCCACTCCTATTTAGATTACTTCCTTCCTTCCACTGTGACATAACAAACTATTACCTTACCATTCCAAGAAGACAGGAAAATGTCATTTCAGCAAGTTTTCTTCTAAAGCAATTCAAATGTTACACACACACACCAAATGCTTGCATTCCAGTGTGGAAATCAGCTCTGTTCTCAACCTGCTTCCCCAGCTCACCTGTCCAAAGCAGTCTTCTAGGTAGAGGCAGAACAAGACTGTCTTAGGGTTATTATTACTGTGCTGAAACACCACAACCAACTCTATTCTTACAACAACATTTAATCAGGGGCTTGCTTACAGCTTCAGAAAACATCATCATGGGGGAGCATGGTGGCAGGCAGGCAGGCAGGCATGATACTAGAGAAACACCTGAGAGCTACTGCTAATCCACAGGCAGCTTTTGAAACCTCAAAACCCACTCCAGTGACACACCTACATCTAATTCTGCCTAAATCACACAGAAATCTAAGATATGCACATATATTAATCAATAACCTTACTGACCAGTTACACCTTCTTGTGTGTGACCATTTTCATCTAAAAAGTACAAGCCAGAGGATTTTCACAGGTGACTAAACCTAAATACCTGTATTTAATTTTAATTTCAATATTAAAATATTTTCCATCACTATATAAAGTTCTAGAATTCAAAAATTGCAGAAAACTAGCCAAGAAAAGTTAAAAGTATCAGGACTTCACATTACGATGAATTTTTTTTTCCACACCAATGATAGAATTCTAAATGAAGTGAAAAGTCAACCAAATTTTTGAGCTGTGGCTATATGTCAGTCACAGGTCAATTTAACCTTCATAATCTAGAGAAAGGTGGCATTATTCTCAAATCACAGGTAATTCAGAAGTGGGAGAGGTTAATTGGCTTTCCTAATTCCACAAAGGTAGAGCAAGAAAAAGAACCATGAAGTGAGACCAGCGTCCCATACAGATAGTGTCCCCCTACCCCGACACAGGGTACCTCCCTCACACATAGCTCAGTAGGCTGTCTCTGCTCATAACCTGCAAATCAGTGCAAGCTCATGTTTTGGACTCACTTGTTATTCTTGTTCCCATCATTCCATGAAAACACATCACTTTGATGTAAGAAATTTAAAAATTAACTTTGCATAAAATTTATGTTTTTATAATATATGCTTTCTATTCAATGCAAAAATAAGTAAAAATCAAATACAGTGACCCCCCACCCCCACCCCAAAGGCTTTAAATTCTCTGTTCATTGATAATGAAAATGAGAGGTCAGGATAGTATTGTGTCCAGGATTTTAATTTAGTAATTCAAAATTTAAATCCAGTTCTAACTTTAAACTTTGTAGAAAAGTTGAGGCATCCTTTTGTAGAAAAAATATTTAAAAAAACCCCAGGCTTTATAAAATCAAAATACAATAGAAAAATGGGTGTTAGGGAATTAGTCTACAAGGAATTAAGCAAAATTCACTTCCAGGACTGCTTAAAATCTAAAATTGTGTTTCTGTAATTATTAATAAACTGTTTTAATAAAAGAAAAATATTGCATGAAATATTAGTTGTAGCTTCTGATTTTGTATAGAGAATTAGTCATGTGACAAACTTCTGAAAAATAAATATTAAAGGTAGCAATTATGCAATCATGTTTTTAATTACTTTATTTTAGAAAAACAAAGGTTTGCAATTGATGCCATAAGGCAGAGTATCACAATTCAACAAGTTAGTAGTAATACAGACTTTCAAAAAGCTTTATAGCTTAGTCCAAACTATAAAATTATTATTATTTTGCTTATTCTTGGGACTCAGAAACATTCAGAAAAAAATATATATATTTGTAAAGATAAAATGGCAAACTCAGTCCCTCCACTTAAATCTTAACATGTCACACTGGTTTAACAGTTTCTGCATAAGAATAGCTGAGTGATTTTTTTTCCCTGTCCATTTCATCAGGAAACACTGATGAAAATATTATTTTAAAATCAAGAGCTACCAAGTCAAAATATCAGAAACATCATGGGCAATAAAACTGACTAAACAGAAACAACAGACACAGTTGCTTCAGCTCTTTGTAAGAGTCCTTTCCATCACCTTCACTCATTTGGCATTTCTAAACCATGTTCTAGGAGTCCTTAGAGTGAGGAAGAAAACAAAACATGTGTATCTAATAAATCTCAAACATGCTTCACACAATAGAAGGTATGAAAATATCCATGTACACGATGAAGAAGGCTTTCAGAAAGAGATGCTGGGGATGCTGGACTAAGCATGAACAATCTCTGGAGTACTCTGAAATGTTTCAGCACCAAAGAGCTACATTTTTGGATTTCAGAAATCAGAACTTTGCACATGAAAGAAAGGGTGGAATTCTAATTTCCTGAAAGGATTCTGTTGTTGGTATTTAACCATGGGACTTACCATTGAGTTAGAAGATCAATATTTTCCTAGATTATGAAGAGAGCTGCCCTGATTCTAAAGTATGTTCTCCTGATAAGCAAACAGAATGATAACATATCAAAAAGCACATGAATGAACAAACTTTAAATTTTGTTATGTGAACAACTTGACAATGCAAATAAAAATCTCAAGAAGCAAAAAGTAGTTTAATACAAAAAGAAATAAAACTATTCACTTACAAACCACTTATACATTTTGTTTTTCCCAATGAACACATTTTAAAAGTACAAATTGAGAATCAGCATACAGTTGTTTCACAACAGAAAACCAAAGCACTCATTCATAAAGGAAAGTATTGCAAGCCCCACCCCCCAAAAACAAAAATACCTCTGCGCTTCTGTTTCCTGATGCAAAGCTGTGCTTTACCTTTTTTCCTACTGAGAACTTATTTACAAGTTTTGATTGATAAGAAAAAATACACATAACATTTGATAGTGAAGAACAATATTAAAATATATTAGTGGTACTTCCTATTTCCTCAGATCTCTCTTCTTACCATACAGTATCATAATTGAGGCATCTATATGCACTTCAGGTCTTTCCTCCTGCAAAACGACTTGACCATTGGGACAACTATCATGAACCTTCCCAAAGAGTCTTCTTTATTCTTTGGAGGAGTTTACTTGTCACAGCAACTATTAACAGTGCTCATCTCCAGTTTCCATTTTAAAATATTCTTTTATTTTCTGAAATTCCCTGTGACTGTATGTTTATACCATTATCAATAGTTAATAATGGGTGATTAAATATTAAAAATGGATTTTTTTAAATATGAAAAGCACACCTAGACACAAACTATGACTAACAATTCCCTGACTCTACAGGTACAAGTTTCAGTTCAGAAACCAGAAGCTCCCCTGGTAACCAAAGCAGAAGCTTAAGTAACAGTGTTAGAACTGAAACCATGTTTACAAATGCTCAGTAGATCCTTTCAATAAACCCTAAACTACTCAAACAACAGCCATCTAAACGTTGCTTAATAAAAATTCTGAAATTAGCTAAAATGAAGGCCTCAAAATCAACAAATTAATGTGTAGTAAACATGTTATCAGAAAATACCCACTCTTAGACATGACTGCATTCTGATGAAAGATGAGAGGTCATGACTGTCATGGAGGAAAAGCTGAGAGGCTAGAGAAGGGAAACATGGATCTCTCCCTCTGTTCATGACATCTGAGTTTAACATGCTAATTATATAACTGACATGTCATGGTCTCCCACAATAGAGGTGTGGCAGTAAATTTTAAATTATTAGTTTATATATCATAAAAAACATGATTTATGTTACTTCTGAAAACATTCTTAATTAATAGAAATTTTAGAAGTAATATCAAGCTATAAAATAAAAATAAAACAAAACAAAATACTAGGCTGCTTTGGCTAAAAGGGAGGTGTACTAATAGGGTCTCTCTTTCCTACAGTGATGGACAGTGTGCCCTGCTGAGCAGCATAAGGCAGGGACTGAAGCCACCACTCCCCACACACCCTGGTCATTTTGTAAAGGCCAATTACAAGAGTCTTCCCCCACTCCATGCGACTATATGCCAATATCATAATAATGCAACTGAGTATAAGTAAAAAAGTAACATTTCTCCTTTAAAAACAACTAGTAAAATAAAATCACTATGCTATATAAAAACCACATGATTTTTAAACTCAGAATCTGAAATTTGATACATGGAAAAAGTTACTAGTTACTCTTAAAACATCTAAATTTTAAAGACTTAATTTGTTCATATAAATTTTATCCAAAATATAGGAGAATTGATATAGTAGGTGAAAGTACTATTTCTCTCTGCAAAACCACATATCTTCCACCCCTATGGTCAAGATAATATTATGTCCAAGTTTTTAACTTTGTCATAGAACATGTACATAGAGGAGTGTGCACAAAATGGGCATCTGCAAGGTAAACTGACACAATGATCTGGCTTGGTTTTGTACAAACTCTTCATCTCTCTGTTCCAAATATCTTCCCACTTATGGAAGGATTACTTTAAGTCATGCAGTTGTTATTAGCAAAATACAAATAACATGTTCTCTTCTGTAAATAGATCATGATTAAATCTCTAAATTCAATAAATATTCTTTAATAACCTGAAATCCTATCAAATATTTTTTATCTGTGAAGTCTCAGTCTTTCTTCTTTTCTAATACATCCTTGGGCTCTTGCACAGTAGGCACTAGAGATCCTCCACTGATGGACTCCTGCTCTTTGCTCTCCTCTATCTGCTCCTGGTTTCCCATCTCACTTTTGGACACTTCATACCGCTCTTCTATGTAGCCTCCATCGGTGTCAGCTGTGTAGATTCCATAGCACATGATGCTGATGACACCAAGGGGCAGGCCGAAGAGAAAGCAGCCCATAAGTGGAGAGCTCTTGAATATAGACTGGGGAGAGAAGTCAGTTGTACTTGAACGGAATTCTGACATAAAAACCATGATGTAAATATAATGCCACAATAGATTTCCACTCACTGCTACTGAACTTAGTTTCAATGAATACATGTCAATATCTGAGCAATACCTACCATGTTAAGATTAAAAACTCTATGCTCATACGCACACATGTGAGTGTGCTTGTGTGCAGAACTGGCTACGGGAATAGGAAAAGAAACCAAATAGATTAAGTACTTAATAAAGACCCTTCTTTTTCTAACATTACCTATGATCTCTTAGATGATTACTGTCTATGTCTGAACTCTAGGAAGGTGCTTTCCAATAAAGAGTTTATATACATGCTCTTATAGTGTTGTTGTTTTTTTAAGATTTTATTAAATTTGTGTGTGTGTGTGTGTGTGTGTGTGTGTGTGTGTGTGTGTGTGTATTGGTGGTGCCTGGAGGCAGAGGTTATCAGATCCTCTGTAGCTGGAGTTACTTTGTGAGCTGGGAACTGAATTTGGGTCCTCTGTAAAAGGCACCAGCTCTCAACTGCAGAGCCATCTATTTATAACCCTATATGTATTTTAACATATGAGTCATCTGGTTGCTAGTAAAGCCACATGAACTTACTAGTTTCTTTTATGTTATGTGCTATTTCCTCAGCTCTCAGAAAAAAAAAA
>CABHPR010143748.1:0-12357 GCA_902168415.1 Peromyscus melanophrys | reverse complement strand
ACATAAGACCTTGTCTCCAAAAGGGGTCGGGGGAGGCATTATTCTTTTTTCTTTCTTTTTGGGTGCTGGTGATTGAGTGCAGGGCCTTGTGCATGCTAAGTACTTGGATCCTACCACTGAGTTGTACCCCAAGTTCATCTATCTGATGCTGTGGGGAAAAGGAATGACTATTATTGATAAGACTAAAAATATCTGCATTTAGAGAACTTTAGACTGCAACCCATATAGAAAGAATATCCTAGGGCTGAAGAGATGGCTCAGCAGTTCTTCTGCTCTTGCAGAAGATCTAGATTCAGTTCTCAGCAGCTCACAACCACTTATAACTCCAGTTCCAGGGGATGTGACACCCTCTTCTGGCCTCCAAGGCACTGCATGCACATAAATGCAGGCAAGCACGCATACACAAAATACAATAAATCTCCACCACCACCACCACAGTCTTACTATGTAGCCCCAGCTGGTTTCAAGCTCACAGAGATCTGTCTCCTAAATGTTGGGATTAAAGGCATGCACAACCATGCACAAATGTAATGATAAATCTTTTTAAAAGGAAGGAAAGGAGAGAGAATTAGAAGAAAGAGAATAATAAAACATTTTCAAAGTGGCTAATTTTAAAATAAAATTACAATCAACCCTTGTAATTACAAACATACCTTTCTCCTCTCCCAGAAGTCACCATTATACAGAAAATACAACTGGAGCTGGGGAGATGGCTCTGGGGTGAAGTGCTTGCCTTATAAGCCTAAGGGTCTGAGCTTAGAGCCCGAGCACGGAAAAGCCCAGCGCAGTGGCATGTACCTGGGACTCCAGAGTGAGGTGGGTAGAGGGAGACAGGCAGGCAGACACAGGTTGATCCCTGGAATTCAGGCCAGTCTAGCTCAAATAGTGAGCTCCAGGTTCAGTTAGACAGACCATGTCTCAAAAATAATGGAGAGCAATAGGGGAAAACACAGGAATGAACCTCCAGCTTCCATATGTATGCTCACAGGCATGTGCACCTACATGTGAATACATGTGTGCAAACAAACCAAATAAATAAAACACTCAGCCATTGTCACTGACCAAGCAATTGTGCAAAAGGCAATTTGCACAATTTGTACAGGACCCAAAGCAAAGTCCCCTACAGACTGACATCTTAGCTAGTATCCATGTTACTGAGTCACAATTACTGTTAAGTAAGAAAAGGGAAATTCCAAACCTAGTGCACATATCCAATTATGGCATATTCACTGGCAAAGCTAAAGGAAAGAATGGGTTTATCAGCAGTAATTCTTACCCTCCAGTTTCTAATGCGTTTCAGCCTGCTTGGAGTTTTCTCCAGAATCTGCAGAAATTCATGTGTCAATTCTACAAATGAAACATTCGAGAACTGTTCAGAGACAAGAAGGTAAGGAAACAAGAACCACCTCAGCTAACTCACTGTTTTCATTGGAATCTAGTCACATTTGGCAGACACGTGACAAATCAAGCAGAGCGGTTCCAGGTCCCTCACACTAAAACTTACCATCTAAAAGTTCCAAGGTCACGGTGGCGTCAACATACTCCCACCAGTGCTTCCCGTCAGTTGAGACTGGGATCTCCCAGTTGGACCACTTGCAAGCCAGATGGATGCAGACACAGGCCACCACAGGAGGTGTGTACTGCAGGCTAAATGTGGTCAAATGCAGGCTGACATCAAAGGGAAGGAAACAGAGAGTGTCATGAGCCCTCGGTTCTCAACCCTAAACTAAAACTCTCCATTATTAAAAAACCAAAAACAAAAAAAACCAAAAAACAAAAACCACAGGAGAGTGAGAAGGACAAGAAACATCCTGTGCTCTGATTCAGTATTCATCAATTTTCTTCTTTCCTTCCTTTAAAAGATTTCGTTTCAATCACGTGTATGTGTCTGGGGGGGGGGGGACATGCACATGAGTGAAGGTGTTCAGGGAGGCTGGAGGTGTCGAACCTCCTGGAACTGGAATTACGGGGCGTGGTGTACCTCCCCACAATGGATGCTGGGAATGGCACTCAGGGCCTCTGGAAGAGCTGTATGTGCCGCTCTGACCCTCTGACTCATCTCTTCAGCCCCTCAGTGTGATTTTCTATAAAAATACTGCTCAGGTTAACAACATTTCTAAATTTCCTATTACCACACAATCTATGCACTGATTAGTGAACAGAAAACAAAAACAAAAAAAGAAAAAGAACTAGATAGCCAACTATGGTGGCGCACGCCTTTGATCCCAGCAATTGGGAGGCAGAGGCTGGCAGATCTCTGTGAGTTTGAGGCCAGCCTGGTCTACAAGCACACTTCAAGATTACTGTGACCCTGTCACAAACCAAAAAAAAAAAAAAAAAAGCAAAAAAAAAGCCACACACACACAAAAACAAAAAACAAACAAACAAAAAAAAAAAAACAAAACAAAACAAAACAAAAAAACCCAAAACCCAAAGCCAACACAGGAACAGATGCCTAAAATCCCAACACATGGGAGGTCACAGTTCAAGGTTAGCCTGGGCCATGAGACCCTGTCTCAAAAAAATCAAAAGAAAAAATACAATAAAAAACAATTGTTCAAGTATAAATATACCTGATAACTTTCCCCCCAAAGATGTCATTTGGTTTTTAGACAGGGGCTCATTCTTTGGCTGCCCTCAAACTCACAGCAATCCTATCTCCCAACTGCTGAGAAGTACAGACAGAACCACAGTAATACCTGACTCTTACTTCAGCAATGTTTCTCCTCCCTCGTTTATGTGCGCCTGTCTGTCTGGGTTTCTAAGAAGGGTCTCACACAGCACAGAATGGCCTTGAACCTGCTACAGTCCAGAGGACGACCATGAACTACTGATTCTCCTGCCTCTGGGCACAGACATGGGTCACCATACTCAATGTACATTTCATTCAGGAACTGGTGCACACTAGGCAAGCACTCTAGGAATTGAATTACATCCACAGTGCTCTTTACCCACTTACTAAAACTAAAACTCTTACACTGATGACTGAGGTCATTAGTTTCTCTGGACAAACAATATGGGAAATCAGACATGAGAACAAGCAAGTCACTTAGCAGAAGTTATACACTAACAACTTTTTCTAAAAGAAAAACATTGCAAATCCTTACATACTAAGTGCTCATTGCTTGGGCAGAAAAGAAAATCAACAACCCCTTAAATTACATGAATTTTCAGAATTATGCTCTTGAACATTTTATAGCAAAGTTAGTACACAGAATTGGATAGGCTAAATAATTACAAAACCCTAGGAAATTAAAAGGTTTAATGTAAATGCAAGGCACAAAGAGTCTGCAGAAAAATCCACATTCTCCAGAGCACTGTCTATAATACATTACATCAAAGTTTATGTCCATGGTCTTTGGCTCTAGTGTACTAACTGATCCTCTATACCCATCAAAAGGTGACAAGTCCAGCCCGACCAAATTCCAAACCCCAAAACAGAAGATATAAATAAAAATATAAACCTGTTGGTTGCCATGAAGTAAGATGTCTGTGCTAAGTCCTTGCTTGCTAACAAAAACAAAAGAAAAAGAAGTTATTAGTTCCATTCTTCTCGAAAGACACTTAGTAAAAAACACATATTATCTGTAAGGTACTACAAACAGTGATAAACTAGGCAGAGATAATGCCTGAGTACGTGGTGTGTAAATTCTACCCAAGGAAGCAGATCAAGGATTTTAAGAAGAGTGAAATGGGATGCTGCAATTGAACCTAGGGCCTTTTGCAGGCCGAGCACACGCTCTACTACTGATTTCCAATCCTTTTGGTTTTTCAGACAGGGTTCTTCTGTGTGTACCAGGCTGGCCTCTACAGGCGCTGGCCACCACTCCCCAGCTACTTCAATGCTTTTCAAATGTACAAAATGTACAAACTTGGGCAGGTGAAATGAAGTAAGGCACTTGCCACCAGCCTGGACAACCTGAGTTCAACCCCCTACAGCCACATGGTAGAAGAGAACCGACTCCCAAAAGGTCCCTTCTGGCCTCCTCCATGCATGCCAAATGGCACATAACCATCCCTACCTCCCACCCCAACACATAAAAACAAACTTAACTTTCAATGTACAGAACTTGGGGAAACTGGGAATATTCTGGAAATTCAATTTTCATGAAATATATTAAAATGAAAACAAGGCTAATTATCAGCTCGACATATAAAACTCTACAAGACATCTATATATGCACGATGATATCCAGACCTTTGTGTCTCAGAATAAAACCCAGGGCTCCATGTGTATCAGCAAATGCTCTACCACTGAGCTCTATGCTCAGCCCAACATGTTCCTTTTTGTTTGCTGTTTGCATTGTTGAGGAGGCCTCACTATGCAGCCCAGGAGAGCTTAGAACTTGCAACAACCTTCCTGCCTCAGCCTCCCAAGTACTAGGAATGTGGCTGTGTATCACCACAACTAGCACCCCAGATATTATTGGTACTCTTTAAGTAAAAGGAATCTTTAAGGATTAGGGATGTAACTGGATGGCAGAGCACTTGCCTACCATACACAAGGTCCTAGATTCAAATTCTATAGCAAAAACAAACAAACAAAAACCATAAACAGGGCTGGGTATGGTGGTGCACACCTTTAATTCTAGTACTTAGGAGGCAGAACTCTTGAGTTCCAGGCAAGCCTGGTCTACTTAATAAGTTCTAGTCCAGCCAGGGCTACATAGTGAGACTGTGTCTCAAAAATGAAAAAAAATTTAAAAATTAATTAGTTAATCATTTAAGAACTAGTTTTTCAATCAGTTATTAAGAGCACTGGCCTTTCTTCCAGAGAACCAGGCCCTGATTCTCAGCACCTTCATGATGGCTCACAACCATCTACAAATCCAGTCGAAGGAGATCTGATGCCCCCTTCTGGCCTCCACGGGTACTAGCCACACATGTCCTGCACAGACACATTCAAGCAAAACACACACATAAAAATGAGTTCAAATAAATTCTGTATCATTGAGGTTTCCTTTACTAGACATGAACTAATGAGATCATCCACTCTAAAAAATAAACTATACTTGTGTATGTGTGTTAGGGGATGGATGTAGGGCACTGGAATGCCACAGCATGTGTGGAAGTCAGAGGACAACTTCTTTTGGAAGTCAGTTCTTTCCTACTACTGTGGGATCCAGGGTTCAAACTCAGGTCATCAGGCTGGTGAGGCAAGTGATTTTACCTACTGAGTGAGCCCTCTTGCTGGCCCAAGACCATCAACTTCTAAGAATTTCTGAAAAATGCTTTAGATACATGTGACTTGGTGACTTTTCCAAATCTGCCCCTACACTGGCAAATACCCTCAACCAAATAGAAGTTAACTTTGTTTCTTTTCCTGTTGCTCTGATAAAACACCCTAGCATTGTGTGGTTTATTCTGCTCACAGTACAATGCATCACAGTGGGGAAGTCAGGGTTACAGAGTCCAAGCAGCTGCTCACAGGCCTCCAGTCAGAAACAAGCGAAGACTGCAGCTGCTGCTCACCCCCTTCTCCACTAGACAGGGAACGGGTCTGTCTGTCCACTATGGGTGAGCCTCCCATCTCAATTAACAAAAGAGAATACCCAGAGGCTTGTCTCCCGGGTGATCCCTGTCAAAATGACAAGTAATGCTAACCTCACATTCTCATTAAATTAAGAGCTTCTAAGGTGGGCAGTGGGGGCACACGTCTTTGATCCCAGCACCTGGGAGGCAGGGGGCAGGGGAATCTGTGAGTTCGAGGGTTGCCTGGTCTACAAACTGAGTTTGAGGACAGCTAGGACTGTTATATAGAGAAACCTGGTAGGGGAGAGAGCATCTAAAAACACTTTTTTCCAATAGGTCATAACCAAGTGCTCGATTCTAGCCAAGCAGGCCTGTTAGTATGGACAAAGCAGCTGTGCCATGCCTTAGCCCAGAGCCAAGCACAGCCCCAAGTAACTCAACAATTAAAGACAGTTAGGGTTACTTACCCCGAACAAGCTGGGTGCACTTTACCACATGTGTATGTGGGTGATCAATTGTTAGTTCAAACCCTTCAAAAAAAAAAAAAAACAAACACATTTTACACTTTTGTCTGAATCATTAATTGCCTGTTCATTTTGCTCTCCCAAAAGTACTGTGCAAGAAGTAAAAATCACACACAGTACTCATTACATTTTTCTCTAAAATTAAGACCACTGAAGAAACAAAACCTCTACACACAACACAATGATCGTTTTTCAAGTGGTTGGAGAGACGCCTCAGTGGTTTAGAGTGGTTCACTGCAACTCCAGTTCCAAAAGATCTGACACTTTCTTCTGACCTCTGTGGGCACCAGGCACACATGTGGCACAGACATATGTGCAGGCAAAAGACTCACACACATAAAATAAATCTAAAAACAGTTTTAATCCTTTTTAGGAAGGAAAGGATAGAGTACAAGGTTAAAGGAAGCAGTCATACAAACAAAGGTGCCTTCCAAAGCGTTCTCTCTTTCATTTGGGGAAGTGCAGAGTGTGAAGAGACAGTACCATGTACCCAGGCTGGTCTCAAAGTCACCATGATGCTGAGAATTACTCTGAATTTCTGATCCTCCTGCCTCCAGCTCTCAAATGCTGGAAATACAAGGATGTGCTACCATACCTAGTTTGTGAGGTTCTGTGGACCTAGACATCAAGCCTAGGGTTCATGAATGCTAAGCATTCTACCAACTGAGCTATACCCTCAGCCCCTTAAAGCTTAACAGTGACAAGAAAACAAAAGTGTGACAGAACCCCATTCTGTGGCTGAGGCTAGCTCCAACTCTCTTGGCAATCCTGCCTTGGCCTCTGCCACCTGAGAGCTGGATTAGAAAACCTTCAAACTCTTTCCTCTCACCTCACTTTGTTCCTTTTCATCAGCTCCATTTTAATGTATACTGCTTGTTTTATCCCATTTCAAAAGTTCATTACCAAAATTCAGTGCATTGAAAATGAAAATAACGTAAGTATATTTCTTTGAGCACATAAATAAAAATTTCAGCCATGCATAGTGGCACACTCAAGAGGCTGAGGGTATCTGCAAGTTTGAGGCCAATCTGATCTACATACATAGTGAGTTCAAGGGCCAGCCTGGTCTACACGTAAGACATTATCTCACAATAAATAAAGTTAAAATGAAAACATAATATAGATATAATGAACAAGTCACATGATGAAATTATTCTAACAGGATAACTGGTAACTATGAATTAAGACTGGACTTGTTCCTATCTAATAAAGGTATTACTTCACTAGCCAGTTGTGCTTGCACACACTCTTAATCCCAGCACTCAGGAGGCAGAGGCAGGCAAAGTTCAAAGCCAGCCTGGTCTACAGAGGACCTGATGGCACACGCCTTTATTCCCAGCATGCTCAGGAGTCAGAGGCAGGTGGATCTCTTGAGTCTTTATTTTTTGTCATTATTTATCAGGTTAAAAACTGCCAAAAAGATAAATCTTACAATGAGAAAAATTAAAAACAAAATCCTAGCTAATGGCTGTCTCAAGGGTCACCATACACCTACACTGTGGAAACAGACGAGGGCTAAACTATAAGCTGGACAGCCACTATTACCCAGTAACAGACACTTCCCAAAACCTTCAAAAGATTTCCTCCCAGGTTTACAAATTTTACATAAAATCAGTATTCCATACCTAAGTTTTCATGCTTTTAAGGAAAATAAACTTACCTAGGGTCTGCAAAATGATGCTCTCTAAAATCACCAGGTCTTGAACTTGTTGTAGGTAGGCCTAGGGGAGAGAAAACAGAAATTACATTCCACAAAAGGGGAAACAATTTAGAAAACAAAACAATAAAAGGCATGGATGGAGGCGGCCACTCAAAGATGGCTGAAAAGTTAAGAAGACCTAGGTTCGAGTCCCACCACCCACATGGCAGCTCACAACCATCTATAACTCTAGTTCCAGGGAATCCAATGCCCTCTTCTGGCCTTCACAGGCACTACATACATGTGATGCACTTAATATACATGTAGGCAACATACCACTTCCTGTTCCCTGTAAGCCAAGATGTAGGACACTCAGTTTTTTTCTCCAGCACCATGTCTGCCTGCATGCCACCATGTTGCACCATGATGTTAATGACTGAACCTCTGAAAATGTAAGCTACCCCAATCAAATGTTTTTCCTTTATAAGAGTTACTGTGGTCATGGTATCTCTTCACAGCAACAGAAACCCTAACTAAGACAGAAGTTGGTACCAGGGACTAGGATATTGCTGTGATAGGCCTGACCATGTTTTTCTTTGGAGCAATTTAGACATTGTTACTTTGGGTTAGGAAAGCAGTGGAATACTTTAAGCACTACTTAATGAGCCAGACTAGTAGGAGCATGGAAGACAATGATGCTGATAATGATTTGAACTGTTGGCTCAAGAGGTTTTAGAGGAGAAGAATTTTAGTATGTGGCCTAGAGACTGGTCTTGTGATATTTTGGTGAAGAATGTGGCTCCTTTTTGCCCTTGTCTGAAAAGTTTGCCTGAGGCTAAAGTGAAGAGTTTTGGATTAATTTCATTAGCAGGGGAAATCTCAAAACAGCCTAGTATAGACTCTGTTGTGTGGTTACTAGCGTTAACTCTAATGAAGATTTATGATGAAAAGGAGCAAGCTGAGCAAGGAAAAATATGTGATGAGAAAAGAAGCACCAGGAAGTGGAATGGAGGTAAGTCCTGTTGTTCAAGGAGATGAACAGATTAAGAAATGGAATAAAGGGAGTGGTGACCTCAGGACAAGATCTCACCCAGCTATGTTTCCAACTTGTGAAAAAGAATTGAAGAAAAGCTTAGAGCTGGGTGTGGTGACATACGCCTTTAATCATAGCACTCCAGAGGCAGAGGCTAGCAGATCTCTGAGTTTGAAGCCAGCCTGGCCTACAGATCCAGTTTCAGGAGAGCCAAGATTAGGCAGTGAAGGACAGAAAGCTGGTGAAGATGTAATTAAACAGGGGTCCATGTTCCAGCCCCAGTAAGCAGAAGAACTTGGCAGCTTTGGCCATGTGGTTCTGGCTTTAGAGTCAAGGATAGAAGAAAGGGGTTGGTTATGGAACCTTCTGTGATTAAGGGCAGCCGCTGAGGCCAAGATTGTGTCAGGGGTGCCCCTAAATGGAGACCCAGAGAGGCCACTGTTGTGAAGCTATGAAGTTGAAGCCTGAATTGCCTTGGAGAACCCAAGATGTTAGAGATGTCATGGGTACCTGCTGAGGAAAGCTACTAACAAGGAGTGGAACCAGCCCAAGAAAGAGAAGTGTGTTACAGTCAACAAAGCTGAAAGGAGGGCTGGAGAGATGGCTCAGAGGTTAAGAGCACTGACTGCTCTTCCAGAGGTCCTGAGTTCAGTTCCCAGCAACCACATGGTGGCTCACAACCATCTGTAATGAGACCTGGTGCCCTCTTCTGTATACATAATAAATAAATCTTTAAAAAAAAAAAAAAGCTGAAAGGAGCTGGAGGTCTGAAGAGTGTGTTAACATCAGACTTGGAGATGCAGAGTTTGGAGTTTGTCCAGCTGGTTTTCAGTCTTGCTTTGATCAAGTATTTCCTCACTATGCTCCCTTCCCTACGTTTTGGAATGGTAATGTATATCCTGTGCCATTATTTGTTGGAAGTATGTGATGTACTTTTTTAATTTTAATTTTACAAGGGATTACAATTAAAAGATTCCATATGAATCTCAGAAGGGACTTTGAACTTAGACTTAATTAAGTTTGAGACCATTACAGACTATGGGGACTTTTGAAGTTGGACTGAATGCATTTTTGCATTATGATATGGCTACAAGCCTTTGGGGGCCAGGGAGTGGAATGTGGTGGTTTGAGAAAATGGCCTCCAAAGGGAGTGGAAATATGGTGTTGTTGGAGCAGGTGTGGTCTTGTTGGAGGGAGTGTGTCACTGTGGAGGGGGGCTTTGAGGTCTCATATACTACTCTCAAGCCACGCCCAGTAAGACAGACCACTTCCTGTTGCCTGCTAGGGTCAAGATGTAGGACTCTCAGCTCCATCTACAATGCCATGTCTGCCTGCATGCTACCTTGCTTCCCACCATGATGATAATGAACTAAGCCTCTGAAACTGTAAGCCAGCCCCAATTAAATGTTTTTCCTTAAAAAAAAATAGTGTATACACATACACACACACACACACACACACACACACACACACACACACACACACACACAGGCAAGCAGTCATACTCATAAAAATTTTCAATTTTACGAGAGGTGGTATGAGAGAGAAGAGGCAGAGTTGGAACTGGAATACAATCTTTACCCCACCCCATTTAGTACAAGAAGGAAGAGCTGGGAACACAAAAGACAGCACTTTACTAGTAGTACAGAGCTACCAAAAAGCACAATTTCATTTTTCAGACTGCTATTTTAAATCTTAAAATCAGATCATTTAGAGATGAGAAATTATTAACACACCTTTTAAAAAATCATTACATTATATTTGCAGATCCTTTAACAGCACTATAAGTATCTAACTGATTGTACTTATTGTCATGGAGCTTTATACTTATGGTTTAACAAAAAAAGACCTATATTGCAGTTAACTTCACACTAATTTTTTTTTTTTTTTTTTGGTTTTTCAAGACAGGGTTTCTCTGTGTAATTTTGGTGCCTGTCCTGGATCTCACTCTGTAGACCAGGCTGGCCTCAAATTCACAGAGATCCGCCTGGCTCTGCCTCCCCAGTGCTGGGATTAAAGGCATGCGCCACCAAGGCCCGGCCAACTTCACCCTAAACTTTATATTAGCAAAGCAAGTAAGGATATAAACTATGCTAGCTAGCCCTCTTTTCCATATGCTGGAGAAAACATCTGCCTATTACCACCTCATATGGGTTGAATACTCAGGCAAGAATTATGTGAATATGCTTTGGAGAGGGAAAAAAAGTGTTACGGTGTGAATATGAAATGCCTCCCGTAGTCTGATGTGTTAAAGGGTCTAGGGGCTAGGCTGGAGAAATGGTTCAGCAAAAGATGTTGTCAAGCAAGGCTGGCAACCCGAGTCCACTCTCAGGAATCCAAGTAAAGGTAGAAAGAGGAAAGAAACCTAGGCCACAGAGTTGTATTCTGGCCTCCAGTCTGTGGCTGACTGGCACGCATGCATACAAGCACACCACACACTAATATAAATGAATTTTAAGGTCTGTCAGCTCTTAGGAAGTAATTGGATCCTGAGGGCTCTGACCTCAACAGTGGACTAATCCAGCGAATCAGTCCTAATCTGATGGCATTACGGGAGCTGGGAGACACAAGGAGGTGGGCGCAGAAGCACGGCCCTGAAAGACAGCATCCTGTCTGTCTCTACTGTTGTTCTGGCACTTCCTGCCAGATGAGCTCTGTGCTCTGCCACTTGCTTCTTCCTGGCCAGGATGCTCTGCCTCACAACCTGAGCCCAAAGTAATACAGCTAAGGAACCACAGGCTGAAAGCTTTGAAAGGTGAACCAAAAGGAATCCCTCCTTCCCTTAGGTTCTCAGATGTTGCATCATAGTGGAAAAAAGTGGCTACCAAAGCTCACTTTAATACAACATATATTAAAATTGGAATGATACAGGAAATTTCAAAAACAGGAAAAATATATATACAATTCCATGTATCTTTTTCATAAAGCATAATTAATAAACCCATAAAAGACTTAAATAATCTAGTAACAGAAATCCGTAATTGTATCTCAATTATAAATGTTAGAATTCTGAACATCTCCCATCATTGACTTCTGAAAGCAGAAGAGCTGGAGAGATGGCTCAGTAGTTTAGGGCATATAGTGCTCTTGCAGAGGTCAGGATTCAATTCCTAGAGCTCACACTGGTCAGCTTACTACCACCTATATATACCTCCAGCTTCAGGGCGACCCAAGACCTCTGACCTCTATGGATACCCACACATGCACAGACACACACAGATGTATTTAATTAAATATAATAAATGGATAAAACCAGGAGAGTCACCCTTCTTTAAGAAAGCCAAGGACATCAGACAGTGGTGGTGCACACCTTATTCCCAGCACTCAGAACAGAGTGTGAGGTCAGCCTGGTCTACATAGTGAGTTCTAGGATAACCAGAGCTACAGAGAAACCATCTTGGGGGGTTGGGGGGAGCCTAGGAATAGGGAGTGTGGCTTTTTTTCTTTCTTTTTTTTAAGAGACAGGTTCTCACTATGTAGACTAGGTTGGTCTCACAGATCTACCTGCCTCTGCCTTGCAAGTGATAGATTGAAGGCGTGTACAAGCACATCCAGCTTGGGGGTGTGGCTTTACAATAGAATGTTTGCCTAGCATTTTCTGAGGTCCAGATTCAATGCCTAACATCACTATCATAAGCACACACATGAAAGTCAAGGAAGCATGGAAAAAAAAACAAAAGAAATGCGTG
>CABHPR010143747.1:47137-83609 GCA_902168415.1 Peromyscus melanophrys | reverse complement strand
TTATTTATTTATTTATTTATTTATTTATTTATTTATTTATTTATTTATTTAGAGACAGGATCTCACAATGTAAACCAGGCTGGCCTGGGAACTCACAGAGATCTGAAGGGCAGGGACTTTTTTTGGTAAGGTTTCATCAGTCATCTCCTGGGCTGGAGATGGAACCAAGTCCACATCAGTCATCCCACTCATGTTTGTTATGAATGAATTCATGTATATCATCTCACTGTTTAAAAAATGCTACGTAAATCCCAGAAATTGTTATTATATTCCAATTCTTTAATGTATGGACCACGTGGTCAAGTTAGCTGACCTCATAGAGCCTTCAGTGGGTTAATGCCACTGCATGGGGCTGGAGCTTTTACAAACATTTATATACTTACAGAGGTACAGACTGTGGTAGTTTGAATGTAATTGGCCCCCATAAGCTCATAGGGAGCAGCACTATTAGGAGGTGTGGCTTTGTTGGAGTGGGTATAGCTCTGTTGGAGGAAGTGTGTGGGTAGGCTTTGAGGTCTCATATATGCTCAAGTCATGCCCAGTACCTCAGTTCACTTCCTGTTGCCTGTGGATCAAAGATGTAGGACTCTTGGCTCCTTCTCCAGCACCATGTCTGCCTGCATGCCACCATGTCCTACCATGATGACAATAGACTAAACCTCTGAAAATGTAAGTCACCCCAATTAAATGTTTTTTATTTATAAGAGTTGCTGTGGTCAGGTGTCTCTTCACAGCAATAGAAACCCTAACTAAGACACATACACACATATTTTTTTTTTAGTTTACTGTAGCTGAGATTCCCTACTCAGCTATATACTACAATAAAATATACTACAATTTGCCCGATTTTGTTACATGTCTTAGAATCTTTCCAGATCTGTATAAATAGAACTACCACATTCTTCTGCTGCTGTAAAGATGAGCCATAGTTTATTTAAGGGGTGCTGACAAGTGCCCCATCTCTTGACAGGACTAGCTGGTGCTCAGTGGAAAAAAATCTCTTGCTGATGGAGCACAGTGCTGTGCAAGCCAGAGAAGCCGGTTGATATTTTTGTTTTCACTACCATGCCAATCTTTGAATCTTTTGGGTTTGACTGCGTCATAGTCTTGTGTGGTGGTATTGTGTTCCCCAAAATATTGTGTATGCTAATAAACTTATCTGGGGTCAGAGAACAGGACAGCCACAATATTAAACATAGAGGTTAGGCAGTGGTAGCATACGCCTTTAATCCTAGCATTCCAGAGACAGAAATCCCTCTGGATCTCTGTGAGTTCAAGGCCACATTGGAAACGGCCAGGCACGGTGATACACACCTTTAATCCGAGAAAGCCACACCTTTAATCCCAGGGAGTGGTGGTAGAAAGCAGAAAGGTATATAAGGCGTGAGGACCAGAAACTAGAGGCATTTGCCCTGGAGAGGCATTTGGCCTGGAGAAGCATTTGGCCTGGTTAGGCATTCAGGCTTCTAGCAGCAGTTCAGCTGAGACCCATTCTGGATGAGGGCTCAGGGCATCCAGTCTGAGGAAACAAGACCAGCTGAGGATTCAGCGAGGTGAGATAGCTGTGGCTTATTCTGTCTCTCTGACCTTTCAGTGTTCACCCCAATACCTGGCTCAAGTTTGATTTTATTAATAAGAACTTTTAAGATTCATGGTACAGTCTTGTCTGGAAATCTACCCTGAGCCTATTTTTAGCTGTTTGGCCAGGGGCTCAGCTGAGCTACACAAACATGGTGTGTGCAGGGTGGGTTATTAAGTCTGTAGGTGCAGCTCCCTCAGGCAGCCCCAAATTTTAGGGTATGTCTGTCCTTTTTGGTGAACCTGGCTTGGGGCTTCAGAATCTTGAGTTTCTGAATCTTAAGGCAGGACTGAGGCTCTCTGGAGTAAGCTTCAGTTCCAATGGATTCCTGGGCCCTTTTCTGGTCCTGCTAGAACCATGATAGTGGTTGGATACTAAAAGGGTGTTGCATCTGCCCCTATCGTCTGTCCATTGTGCACACTCACATATTTTTACCTTCACACAAGCTGTTTCAGTTGCTACAAATATTCTTCCCTTCCTCCTTGTTGCCTTTTATTTTATTTTACTTTTATTTGGTTTTTCAAAATAGGGTTTCTCTGCATAGCCCTGGCTATCCTGGAACTTGCTCTGTAGACCAAGCTGGCCTCAAACTCAGAGATATGCCTGCCTCTGCCTCCCAAATGCTGAGATTAAAGGTGTCACCACCACCCAGCTCCCTTGTTGCCTTTTAAAGCTCGGCTTAAATGATTCCAGAAACTTCCCCTTTTCTCACATACATAACAGAACCGCTCACTTTCTTTTCTTAGTCCTCAAGGACTTTGCCCTTGCTACCTGGTTGTCACAGGCAGAGCTGATGCTCCTTGTTGGGACCTTTGGCAGGAGGGACTCTTGGTACCCATTCTGGCTTTTGAGTATCTTGGAACAAATGTCTGTTGGGTGAGGAAATCTGGGGGCTGCAGAATGGAGTGTGGGAACAAATAGAGGGCTGAAATCCCAAGATCAGAGGACACCTTTAAAGGGCTGGGCTGTGAGCACTTAACCAGTGTGTACAGGCCTTGTAGTCAGTACCTAGCACTGTAGAGAAAAGAGAGCACACAGATTTGGCTGTGCTGAGGGGTCTCCTTTTCAGCTTGGTTTCACATAAAGGAATGAGAACCCAGTTGCAGAGATTTGAATTTGACCAGCGGAAGTCTTTCACTTCTAGAAAAAGACTAAAGGAAAATGGCAATCCAGATAATCACACACATCTGCAAATCACTGCATCCTCTAGCACTCCATGTTGGGAGCTACTCAGATGAGCCCAGCAGTGGCCACTTTTCTAGGGGTATGACCCCACAGACAAGGGCTATCTAGTGGGAGGCTGAGAAGGAGGCAGCAGTAATGGAGGAGTTGTTGCTACCTTGAACAGGTGGCTCCAGTGGCAGAGTTTTGTTTTATTTGAGACAGGCTCTCACTATGTAGCCCTGGCTGGCCTGAACTCACTCTGTAGACCAGGCCGGTCTCAACCTCATATGAGATCACCTGCCTCTGCCTCCTGAGTGCTGAGATTAAAGTAAAAGCATGGCCACCACACCTGGATAAACTTCTTTAAGCAGAAGAGGGAGCTGCTTTCTATAAGCCTGTTAACCCTCACTTTCCACACATTTGTAACAAGCATTTTTATCTGGTTTCTTTATAAACGTTTTAAAATCACATGTTTGTTTGCATTTGAATATTAACATCAGAAATTACATTTTATTAGTCATTTTAGTAGAGACAGTGTGCAGCACTGATTTTGGATGGGAAAAATGTATATCTTTTTTTTTTTTTTTCGAGACAGGGTTTCTCTGTGTAGCTTTGCGCCTTTCCTGGAACTCACTTGGTAGCCCAGGCTGGCCTCGAACTCACAGAGATCCGCCTGTCTCTGCCTCCCAAGTGCTGGGATTAAAGGCGTGCGCCACCACCACCTGGCAAAAATGTATATCTTAATAGGATTGTGTCTTGATGATGACTTGAATAAAGTTGTAACACCTTGTGTAGTACCCAGAATGTGGGCTTAAGGCTTGAAGTTGCAGGCAGCAAATGTTCTCAGAAAGACAAGCTTTAGATGATGCTGGCTGCTACTCCTTTCACATACCCCATATACATGATGTTGTGTGACCCATGGGCATAACACTGATGAACACAGCAGGCCCATCCTTGGAGGACGTGAGTGAATAAATGCAGACAATACTTTCAAAACTAATGAGATTCAGAAAAAAAAATTGGTCCAAGGCACCAAGGATATAAAACTTTTTATAAAATATACAGAAAAGAAGGGCCAGTGAGATTGCGTAGTGGGTAAAAGCTCAATTAGGTGGTTATGTAGAGAAGCCTTATGCTGGTTGTCATTTAACTGCATGTTTTTCAACCGTACATGGAATATTTATAAAAATGGATCACTTACTAGTCCAAAGCAAGAGCCAATGATACTATTTGGATGAGAAACATCTTCCTTAGGCTCATGTTTTGAATGCTCTGTCCCCAGCTGGTAGTGCTACTCCAGGGGCTGTGAAACCTACAGGAAGCAGAGCTTGGCTGGTGGAAGTCGATCAGTAGGGCTGGGCCTTTGAAAGTTTTAGCCCAGTTCTGGTTCTTGTTATCTTCTTTGTTCCCTGGTCCACCATGCTGTGAGGGGACTCTGCCACATGGTCCTGATGCTGTAGAATGAGTTGCTCCATCATACCATCCCTACTCTGATGAACTGAAATGGTGAGTCCAAATAAGCCTCTCCTTGTCTTAAGTTGTTCATATCATATAGTTTGGTCACAGCAACACAAAAGTAGTTAATATACTTATTAAGTAATAAAGAACTGACATGTACAGACCAGATTCACAAGCATTAGTACAGTAAAATTACAAACAATACTTTGCAAAAAGTTAGCCCCAAACTGAAGGAGATTGTTCCTAGGATTGATCAACAACATTCAGCACCATAAATACAGGTCCTAGGTTCCACACCATCCACAGTTACCGTGAAGGCTCATTTTATGTCAACTTGACACAGGTGAGAGTCATCTGAGGGGAGACAGCCCCAACTAAGAAAATTCCTCCATAATATTGGGCTGTAGAAAAGCCGGGGGAGCATTTTTTTAATTAGTGATTGATGCAGGAGGGCCCAAACTATTGTGGGTGTGTGCCATCCCTGGGCTGGTGGTTATAGGTTCCATAAGAAAGGAGAATAAGCAAAGCCATGGGGAACAAGCCAGTATTCCTCCATGGCCTCTGCATCAGCTCCTGTTTCTAGAGTCTCTCACCCAGTTTGACTTCCTGTCTTGACTTCCTTCAGTGATGGACTGTGGACGTGGAAGCCTAAACCAAATAAACCCTTTCCTTCCCAACATGATACTTCATCACAGCAACAGTCATCCTAAGACAGTTACCATTCCTGAGGCAAACTACCTCTTCCAGGCTGGGGTGAGGATCCAAGGGTGTCAGGTGCACTGTCAATGTGTACTACGGTAACTGGCTCAGAGACACCTGAGTGTTAGAACTTGAGGCTGATTCCAATAGAGCAGTAACAGTACAGAGTGAATGGACACAGTGGAGAGGATACCTTGAGCTGCTTACGTTTAGCTTTCCCCCAGTTTCTCCACTGACTCTGAATAGCATTCAGAGTAGAAAACTCGCCGGGCGTTGGTGGCGCACACCTTTAATCCCAGCACTCGGGAGGCAGAGGCAGGCGGATCTCTGTGAGTTCGAGGCCAGCCTGGGCTACCAAGTGAGTTCCAGGAAAGGCGCAAAGCTACACAGAAGAAACCTTGTCTCAAAAAAAACAAAAAAAAACAAAAAAAAAAAAGAAAAGAAAACTCCCTTTGAGCTGAAGCAGTCTATGCATTGATTGCTAGAGAAGGACTCCCTTTGCGCCTCTGGGGCCTGGATCCTGCCAGATGGGGTGCTGCTGAGTGAGCATCTCACTCTCTAGTGGCTTTTGGTTTCTTCTAGTGCTGAACCCCAGGCAGAGGAGAATTGTCTGAGAATGTCCAGTAACCTAAATTTTAGCTGCTCTACGACCCCAAGCAAGTCACCATTGTCCTCGTGCCCAGAGTATATTCATTATGACATGAAGAGTAACTCTGGGGAAGTCTGGAAGGCTTATCTAGGACTCATGGTTATAAGTGACAGAAAGTTGCTTGAAACTAGACCAAACAAAAAATAAATTGATTGGTGAAACTGGAATGTGTGGCACTGGCTTCGGGCATGGCTGATTCCAGAGTCTCCAAGACCATTAGGACATTTCCTCTCTCTCCATCTCTCAGCTCTGCTGTCCCTTAAGTTGGCCTGAGCTCATGCTCCATCCAGCCCTTCATTAGTGATAGTCACCTGCACTTCCAGATGCCCATCAATCAACTTCGTGGCTTGTGGGAAGGAAATGCCTCTTTTGGACAGCCTCAACAAAAGTCTCAGGACTGACCTTAGCCAGTCTGACTTAAGTTCCAGCCATCAGCCAATCTTGTGGGACTGATCAGAGTTGGCCATGGCTTCTCCTGGAACTGAAAGGAGCTGGGATATTAGAGAAGAACATGCAGCACTTGAGGCTGATCTGTTCCCCTTCACTATGTGGTTATTGGGAATTTGATGGGGATGAACATATGACTTGGATCTTGGGTTGCTTATACTCTGGGGAGGCAGACAAGTATCCCACCAGAAGCCATTGTAATAGCCAGACTGTCAGTGTTGTTGGAGATCAAAGGGTTCAGTGTGCCTTGGAGGCCAGGAAGAGCTTCAGAGGGGAGATGACATCTCATTTGGTCTGATATCTTTTTGCATGCATTTGTTACCCACAAAAGCCAAGACCTGTGGATGTCTCAGGACAGAGCCTGAAAGAGGGCCTTAACCCTCACTCTACAATCCACTGGGACCTCCACCTCCACTGAACCAGGACCTCACTTAGCCTCTAGCCCACCTTAGTGAAAATGTGAAGAATTATGGCCACAGCTGCTGATCTAATTATTGGGAACTGAATGGCTTCCAAGGACCCGAGAGGAGCCTGGTTTTGCACATCTAAATATGGAAATTTAATAACTGTACTTGATGCAACCCTCTATCTCTGTCTGTAGTGCTGCGGAGAGAAAATTAGTCTTGGTCTTTGTAATTTTACAGATATTAAGAGACTGGTGCAAACAACAAGATTTATGAAGTGGAGGGTTTGAGGTGGCAGAGCTCATCTCATGGCCCAGTTGGGCTGTTGATAGAGTTGTACAGTGTGAGAGTTGGAGCACCTTATTGCTGAATGAAACACAGGATCTACATGTGGAAATAGTGGAGTTATCTAGGTTGTAGGTAAATGTGTGTGTGTGTGTGTGTGTGTGTGTGTGTGTGTGTGTGTGTGTGTGTGTGTGTGTTCTCTAGGGAAAGCATACATTACTTTCATCAGATTTTTTTTTTTTTTTTCGAGACAGGGTTTCTCCGTGTAGTTTTAGAGCCTGACCTGGATCTCACTCTGTAGACCAGGCTGGCCTTGAACTCACAGAGATCTGCCTGGTTCTGCCTCCCGAGTGTATGTGCCACCACCGCCCGGCACATCAGATTCTTGAAGGGACCCATAACTACCAAAAACCCTGAGAACCTCCAGTGTAGGCCCTGTCCTTTAACTGGTGCTGAAGGACACAGAGCCCTGGGAAGAGGGCTCACCAAAGAGCTCTTCCGTCATTGTCTAGATGTAAGAAGTCTTGTTTTAACTTGGTGTCCCCAAGCCTGACTAAGCCCTCAGAGGGATCAATTAACAGTTTTGTAGCCTGAGCTGACCCCTGCTCCACTGAATCCAAGGTGTAGGCGAACCCTGAGAGCCTGCCTGGTAGGGAAGCTATCCAGGTGGCTCCTGTGCTTGTTATGTGGAACTGTTGCTGGGATAAAGCTCTGGGCTCATACTGTGAGAAGAACATTCTCACAGTGAGTGGACTATGGTGGGGGGACTGTGTTTGAGTGTGTGAAGGTGGTGGTGAGTGGGCACGTTGTTTGTCAAATACCCTTTCAGATTTGGTGATTTACTACAAGGACTCAAAGGACTCAACATAGAGTCACATCCATGGCTTGGATTTATTATAGCAAAAGGATACAAAGAAGAAGAGCAAAGACAAAAGGATTGGGATGAAGTGCAGAAGAAACCAGGTGTGAACTTCCTAGAGTCCTTTCCCGACCATGGAGTCACACAGGATATGCCTTTGCTCCACTTGTTAAGAGTTTGTTGTTTAGGACTGGGATATATAGCTTAGTGGAATGAAGTTTTTGTGTATCATTCTTGAGGGCCTAGGTGTATCCTTAGATCTTAAAAGAAAAAAAAGCATGTTGTTTAATTTCTACAAATGTGGAAAATTTCTTACACACACACACACACACACACACACACACACACACACACACACACATATTTAAAGATTTATTTATTATGTATACATTGTTCTGCCTGCGTGTATGCCTGCACACCAGGTGAGGGCACCAGATCTCATTACAGATGGCTGTGAACCACCATGTGGTTGCTGGGAATTGAACTCAGGACCTCTGGAAGAGCAGCCAGTGCCCTTAACCGCTGAGCCACCTCTCCAGCCCTTACTTTATTTATATTATTAATTTAAACTTCAATGCTTTAAAAATCTATTGAAATTTAATCTGTGCCCTAACATGTTTTATCCTAGAAAGTGTCCCATGCACACTTGAGAAGAACGTGAGTGTTTATTCTTGCTGAGCGGAATGTTCATCTGTTAGACCTTGAGACACTGCTACACTTCCTGGTACACACAACTCCCTCAGCAGACAGATCAGAACATCTCTCAACCCTCATCAAAGTGTCTTCTTTCTACAGTAGAAGGTGGTTAATACAGAGCACAAGTAGTCAACATGCAGAGGATAAGAGACTGTGGAGTGCTCAGCTCTAAATAGGACATTTATATCACACTCCCAGCCCCAAGGCTCAGGGATCATTGTGGAAGGAGGGATAGGAAGACTGTAAGTGCCAGATGGTGTGTGGACATCTGTAGTAAAACAGAATTTGATGGACACAATTGGGCTGTTGCATACATAAAACTGCCCAAGAGCAAGCCAGCCAAAATCTCAGAATGAAGAGGAGTAGGACTCATGAAGTCCTGTTCCCTTTTCCAAAGCTGAGGAGCTGTTGGCAAATCAGGGCTGCTGGGGGAGTGAGAGCCAGTTTTCTTCAGGGATACAACCCTTGAGAGGCTACTTACACCCATCATATTAAGTGGACTCAAGGGGTTAAGAACCAGCACATGAAGTTGGAAAGGACTAGCAGGAAGGAAGGATAGGGGAGTTATTGGAGGCGAGGAGAAGGGAGACAAATTTGATCAAAATGTATAATATACATGTATGAAGTTATCAAACAATAAAAATATACATATACCAACTTACTAAAAAATAGAAATATTATGTTAAAATTCTATCTTTATATATTACATGACCCCAAACATTAACTAATAATTGTTTTCAAGCCTATTAGTTTCTTACATTGTGTAGAAAATAAAATGTAGGTCTTTGACTTTAATATATAGATCCTAAAAGGGAAAAATGAAAACTCACTCTGTGGCCTAGACTGACCTTGAACTGTTTGATCCTGTCTAGACTAGCCACCACGACTGGTTGTGACTTCCCCTGAAAACTGAACTCTTTGAAAACAATTGTAAAAATTGATATTATATGTGTAAGTGTTTTGACTGCATGAATGTATGTACCTCATGTGTGCAGTGTTTTTGGAGTCCAGAAGATGGTGACAGATCCTCTGGAACTAATGGCTGTGAGCAACCATGTGGGTGCTGGGAACTGAACCCAGATCTTCTGCAAGAGCAAGTGCTCTTAACTTCTGAGCCACCTCTCTAGCCCCAAACTCTTTAATGTAAAAGCTCTAGAAATCAAATTCTTCCCTTCCCAGGGTTTGCTGTTTACCATAATTTATACTTTTTTGATTGATGTCTTGGTTCCAAGGATCAGTTTGAGTCATAAATTTAGGCTTCCTCAGAGCTTTTCTGTGCTTTTACCTTTTCTTTTCTTTTTTTTTTTTTTTTTGGTTTTTCAAGACAGGGTTTCTCTGTGTAGCTTTGTGCCTTTCCTGGAACTCACTTGGTAGCCCAGGCTGGCCTTGAACTCACAGAGATCCGCCTGGCTCTGCCTCCCGAGTGCTGGGATTAAAGGCGTGCGCCACCACCGCCCGGCGGTGCTTTTACCTTTTCTTGAGCATGTGTGATTACTTTCTAAGTTTCTCTAGACATGTGTTTGCTTTTGAATGTCCTAGTCTCTCATGTATGGATACCAAAGGGGAAACAGGGGAAACTTTTTGCCTATCCTGACTCTCACAAACTATGTACAGCTCACTCCCAGAATAAGTGAACAGCTGCCTTCCATCTTGCTGGGGGTCCCCACCAGGTTAGGCAGTAGCTACTGCACTGAGAACCAAGACTGATTTAAATCAACTGTAATTTCCATTGGAAGTGGCCACAGAGATCCTAAATAGTTAGATCAGACAGATTCTGAATGAAAGATTCTCTAGGTGGAGAAGACAGACAACTGTTGCTTCCTAGTCTGTTATTTCCCAAAATCCTCCCCAAACTTATAAGAACTCCAGCTATATTGATTGGATTAGGTCCTACCTCAATGACCTCATTAAACCATCTTTAAAGATCCTGTTTCCAAATAAAGTTACAGTTTGGAGAGTTGGGGATTAGGACTTCAGCATAAGAACTTTGGTGGGACATGTTTCAGTCCATAATAGTATGCAAATTCCCAGATAGAGGCAGGTGCTTAGAATTGGGTGTCCGTAGCCAAGCATATGGAAACAGTCCTGCTGTTTCCTTCTTGGCTTCTTTAAGAAAGGATCTGGGAGCTGTGGCTGGGCTGCCTCAGCCCTGAAGTCCTGGCACCTCAGCATCTGTGGCTAAAGAGACAGCTTAAGGGTAGACAGGAGCCTTCCATGTGAATATTGCTGCTGTTGAGCAAGAGCCCCCTTTAATTCTCTGGAACTGACAGCCTGTCACCAGCTGGGTGATGTCAGCTTGGCTGGGAGACAGCATGTAGTAGTGGAGAGATTTGGCCTCGGCTGCTGGGGAGTCATGTGGCCTTCCTGAGTCTCAGTTTCCATGTCTGAAAAATGGAATAAAGCCCTTCTTCGCCTCATTCGGAATCTTCAGATCGGTTTTCCAGGGGTAAGAAGGAAAGGACTCAACATCTACTGTAGGAGTGAGAGAAGGTGCTGTGAGGTATGTGAGAGTGTAGGCCATAACACGACCTTGATGTCTTCCAGGCTCCCTTCCCAGATATGAGGTACCCTGTCACCAGGGCTACCTTTGGTTGTCTCTGGTCTCACCCCAGCTACCCCAGCCCCTCCTAGCCATGCCTTGCTTCAGATTGGAGGCCAGATTTGCTTTGTGGTGTGTGAGTTTAGAGATGATTCTCCGTGTACAGAAGAAGGTAAAACCCAATTTAGTTCAAACAGACGTCCTCAAGTTGGTTGCAGCACGATTTTGTTCTTACAGAACTCTGGGGTCTCTGAACTGCTTAGTGATGGGGGAGGAGTTTCCAGAGTAGTCAGAGAAGAATTGATCAGGTGTGAGCTGAAGTCAGCATGCCCAAGAGCCTGAATCAGGGTGTATCCAGGTGTAAAGACAAGCAAGAGGTATAAAATAGTTTAGGACTGATTCTCAATCAATAACAACTTTATTCCTGCGTCCTGGGGTTAGTTAGAGATGTTAGGAGATATTTTTGGTGTCGTGGTTGTCATGGAAGTGAATGGATTACTACTGGCCTGTTGTAGATTGAAGCAGTTTAACAACTGCTCACATTGTCAGGACAGCCCTTATTGACAATGAATGATCTTGCTTCACATGTCATTAGCAATAAGAGGAACCCTAGCCCAGGATTAGTGCTGATGACTTGAGGATATGGAGAGGGAGAGACTTGTGTGAGCCATGACTAGGCAGATTAAGATCTTTCAGAAGATGTCAAGCTAAGGCTGCTGGGCATGGCCCACTCTCTCCCAGGCCAGTACCACCTGGAATTTAGACTATACCTTAGAGGGACCTGCAGGGACAGGGACTAGAGCAAGTTTTGTGAAGAGGCTGCTTGTAGCAGAAATCAATCAGTTTGATCCATTTCTCCCCAAATGTCGTGATTTCCTTCTTTTCAGGCAGAAAAATTTACATTGTGCACATGCAACACATTTTCATTATCCAATCCTCTGCTGATGGACATTTGGCTCCTTCCATTTCTTAGTTATTGTGAATAGTGCTTGCACATGTCTTTGTGGTTTACACATTCTTTTTTTTTTGAATTTATTTTATTTTATTTTACAATATAATTCAACTTTACATATCAGCCATAGATCCCCCGTTATCCCTCCTGCCACCCTGCCCCCCTCTCCCCGGCCCACCCCCCATTTCCATCTCCTCCAGGGCAAAGACTCCCCTGAGGATTGAGATCAACCTGGTGGACTCAGCCCAGGCAGGTCTAGTCCCCTCCTCCCAGGCTGAGCCAAGGGTCTCTACACCTTACGCCAGTCAGATTGGCTAAGATCAAAAAAGCTGATCAGGTTTACACATTCTTATAGATCTGAGCAACAGCTCTGTTATTGTTGTAAACCTAAACCAACTTCTCAGAATTGTCTTACTTGACTCATGACTAATTTGGATTGCTATCCTCTTTTTTTTTCCCTAAAGGACAGGATTTCTCTATGTAGTCCTGGCTGTCCTGGATCTCAGAGAGATCTGCCTGCTTCTGCCTCCTAAGTGCTGGAATTAAAGGTGTAGTGTATCACCACACTTGGAATGCTATCCTCTTTAAAAATTATTTATTTTTATATATTTGGGTGCTTTTGCCTGCATGTGTGTCTGTACCACAAGCATGCAGTGCCAGGAGAGGGCATCAGATGAGAGTTACAGATGGTTCTTAGCAACCACATTGGTGTTAGGAACTGAACTTGGGTCCTCTGCAAGAGCAATAAGTGATCCTCACTCCTGAACCCTCACTCCAGCCCCAATATCCTCTTTTTAAAAAAATTTTAGAGAGAGAGAGAGAGAGAGAGAGAGAGAGAGAGGGGAGAGAGAGAGAGAGAGAGAGAGAGAGAGAGAGAGAGAGAGAGAGAGAGAGAGAGAGAGAGACTGAGTCTATGTATGCATGCCCCAGAGTATGTGTATGTGGTGATCAGAAGACATCTTTCAGGAGTTGGTTCTCTCCATTCACTGTAGGTTCCAGGGATCAAGCTCAGGTCATTAGGCTTTCATGGCATCTCACTATCTCACTATCTTCTTCCTATCTGGGGCAGAGCTGGAGCTCAGAGAAGGGAAATATTGTACCAGGTTTTGGCTGTTTGGTGGTAGTGCTGCCAGGATGCAGGGCTCATATCCTTGGCAGATGTTCCCAGCCATGAATGGAATTCAGAGCCCAAACTTCTGCATGCCTATTCTTGGCTAGGTAGCCAGTCCCATGGGTCCTTACAGTCCTAGCTTAGAAACTCTCTGGGACAGGGACAGCAGAATTGTCATTGTGTTTTCAGCTTGTTCTTTGCCAAGGCAAAGCCCTCATTTCCAAGCAGATATAAGAAAGCTGAATCATCCAGATGCATCAGCAGGTGAGCCCACACTGGGCATCCAGAGGAAGAAGACTGTAGCTGGAGCAACACCTCTTTTGGTCTTAATTTCCTCTCTAAGGTCTTAGGGGTTTCTTCTTGCCCCTTCCAGAAACCAAATAGGAACCTTAGCACAAGCTTGAAAAGTGCTACAGTTTCCGAGGTGCTTATAGAGGGCGGCCTGGAACATGTCTTCAAAGTAACATGGGATAGTGATACCAGCTTCCACACTTGTACCTGCCAGGGTCAGTTAGGGCATCCCCCCTCAGGACACCCCCAACACCATGTAGCCAGGGTTCCATTTGATGGACTGTGCCTTGCTTCTCCCTAGAAGAGCACACTGTTGTCTTCCCAGGTCAATACTTAAATCTGCAATGGTCTGTGATGCTCCTGCAGCCATCTAAAATGGAGATAAAAGGAAGTGCCCGAAGAAAGGGGTGGTATTGCAGGCTCAAGAGCTGTGGTGATTTACTGGGAGGCCTCCAGTGAGGCACCTGACCTGTGCCTCACTTGGATCATCAGTAGTTGGAGGTGGGGGCTCCATGTGCAGATGGAAATGCTAGTGCTAACAAAGGCCTGTGTCTACCATGGCAACTAGACAGGCAGTACAGTGCCCTTGACCTTTGCTTCTCATTGCTGACCTCTCCAGGTAACTGGCTCCTGCTGCCAGAAGATCGGCAGCCTGGGAGCTGGAGCTTCAGGCCAGGACATACTGACTGAAGGGTGCCCCCTGGTGTCCATCACTCAGATCTTCAGGCTCCAGTGGGATTGACAAGGTCAAGGATTTTCCTTTCCCTGACTTTTGCTCCAAGCTGAAATGGAAGAAGACACATAAGCTGGGAAGGTACTGGAGCATGGTCTTCCTGCTCTTCAGTGTCTCCAGCATGAAATCTTTGCTTAAGCTAAGGTCACAAAGATATACTTCCACCCCACTTTCTAGAAACATCTGTTTTACTTCTCAGGATTTATGCTTAAAAAGAAAAAGAATCAGAAATTTGTTTAAAGGCAGATATTGAGGGTCTGGGGATGTAACTCAGTTGATAGAATACTTGCCTAGCATGTCTGAGACCCCGGGTTCCATCTCCAGCATTACCAAAACAGGATGTAGCAGCACATACCTGTAATCCTACAACTTTCCAACCTCTCCACAGTACTGCAGTTCTAATCAGTCAATTAGGCTCTGCAGACAGAGCTTCTTTCCAGGCGTTCTCAACCACGCCTGCTTCTAAAATGTTGCTCCAGCTGTTTCTCATTCTTTTTGTTATGATGTATTTATTCCATTGTGGGGCTAAGGGTATAGCTCAGTGGTAGAGAGCATGCTCAGCATATATGAAGCCCTGGATTCAGTTCATAGTGTACATACCTGTATGTATGCGCGTGCACACACACACACTGTATTGGTTGTTTTTCTTGTAACTGTGACAAGGTGTACTTGACAGAATATCATCATAATGATAGGAGCAGATAGTAGGGAAAGTTATTCAATGGTGGACAAGAGTCAGAGATCTTGAGACAGGAGGTGGCTAGGGACAACCCCCGAGGATTTCTCACTAATGACCAGTTTCTTCCAGCCAGGTTCTACCTCCTAAAGCTTCCAGAACTTGCCAATGTGGTGCCACTATCTGGGGACCCAGGCCTCTACACATAATCCTGGGGGTTGCATTTCAAACTGTATCAAAGCCCTGTATAATGATTTTAATAACAAAGACTCCCAGGGGAGTCACTGTTTTGGGAAGAGCTTATTTTATCACTTTCGTGTGGATATGTGGTGGGTTACTTTAATTTTAGGGATAGGCTCATGAGCTAATTACAAGTCAACTTCTCAGGTGTAATTTATCTTCTAAGAGGTACAGATTTTGCTATGAAAAAAACAGCCTTTTGGAACATTTCATGTAAGTGGGCTTGTAAGAGAAGAGTCTTTTGAATGCTCATGGGACAAACTTCAGTTTTGTTTTGAGACAGGGTCCCATGTAGCTTAGGCTGGCATCATAATCAAGGATGGTCTTGAGCTTCTGATTCTCCTTCATCTTTCATACTTCTGTAAGTGACCCTCACTTACATTTCATAAGCAAACCCAATAAACTCATTGGTTCTCAGAGTTGGACTTTGGTACAATTGTTCTTTGGTTTGGAACCCTCCTATAAAGAGGAGATAGATGTTCGTGTATGTCTCCCCAGGGAAAGAGTTCCTGGAACAGCCATGCATTCTAGGCAAACACTCTAATAACTGAGCTACACCCCCAGCCTAGAACAAGCTTGTAGAAGAGCTTGTTTTCCATTTAGCTCAGAAGTGTGACAGATTGTCTCATAAATGCTGCTGAGTGTTAAGCTTGGGGATGTAACCCACACTTATTGCCATGTAAGTTTCTAGTCACAATTGCTGTTGAAATGTGTTTTATGGGCTGTCTTTCTGGAATAACTAGACTTGGGCATTTGATTTTGATTGGCCATAAGCATTGCATTCCTTGATGCACAATGCTGGGGTATGTAAAGTGAGGAAAACATCCTAGGTGCTTGGAAGAAAGGAAGCAGAAGCCTTCTTAAATGATGCTTTGTATGCTCCAGGGTCTTTGTATGGAAGAGTGACTGGACTGATTCTCTGGGATTCATTCCTGTTATACCTTGGTCTCTGATGCTAGTAATGAGGCTGCATTTAAAAAGTCCTTTAACATTTGGTAAAACTTCTTTCTTCCCTTGAATGATGTAGTGGCCAAAAGCTGATTCATTGTGTGATTGCCTCTGTGTCCTTTCCAGTTAACCACAGAACATGTGGTCATATCATTCCACTAAAGAGGAAGAATCCTATGATGAATGCATTTGGGGAAAAATGCATTAGGAAATTTGAAAATGCATTTGGAAAAAATGCATTAGTTTTCTGAGACCCAAAAGAACTTCTAACCAGGAATTTGGGTCTCAGGCTCTGTGTGAGATTGCTTTTTCCTTCGACCTTTCCTGGGTGCCCTGCCTGTGCAAATGGCTGGGCAGCCAGGACTCCATTTGTGCCTTCTGTTCCCTTCTGGCTGGACGGTGAGAAGGAATCCTTGTGCAGGATGAGCTTCTCCAGTCCACCCTGGGAACCAAGAGGAGTTCAGTTGGCAGTCTTAGTCATTGTCTCACTGTTGGGGGCCAAGTGCAGCCTTCTTGGGGTGAGTTGTCTAGTAGTGGAGTGCCAGTAGGGTTGAAGTTCTGAACTGGTCTCCACAATGTATGAGTGCAGGGGACAGTTCTTGTGTGGTCTGAGAGCCGTGCTTAGGTGAAGTTATGGGCTAAATGAGAAATGTCCCTGAGAGGTTCATGTATTTGGTCACTTGGTCCCCAGCTGGTGACATTGTTTAGATAAATAATAGAACATTTGGGTGCTGTGGGATAAAGCTTTTGTACACTAGTTTAATTAAAACTCTGATTGGCCAGTAGCCAGGCAGGAAGTATAGGTGGGATAAGCAGACAAGGAGAATTCTGTGAAGAGGAAGGTCAAATTAGGAGACACCAGCCAGCCGTCCAGGGAGCACCATGTAATGGCACACAGGAAAAGTCATGGAACATGTGGCAACATATAGATTAACAGAAATGGGCTGAGTTTAAGTGTAAGAGCTGGTCAGTAGGAAGCCTGAGCTAATGGCTGAGCAGTTTTAGTTAATATAAGCCTCTGTGTGTTTACTTGGGTTTGAATGGCTGTGGACCAGGCGGGACACAGGAAAACTTCTGGCTACATTAGGGATAAGGGGCCTAGGTAGTAGACATTGTCCCTTGGGGCAAGCCTTGAGTATCATAGTTATATTCGGCTGCAGGTCCCTCCCTCTGATTCCTGATCCACTGTGATGGAAGAAGCTGTCCCATAGCTTCCTGCCACCATGGATGAAACCACTCCAATGACCCTGCTTTCTCTGCCATAATCGGCTATGGACATGAGTCGAGATGCACCCTGCTGAGATGAAGCCACACATACACGGTCAAGAAGAATGGACAGATGAATTAAAAAACCATCAACAATTTCCAGAATTTAAAATCCTGAATCATGACATGACACTAATGGAATTCAGGTGTTTCTGGTACATGGACTGCTCTCACCCAAGGTGAGGTTGAACTGTTGACCTTGTGTACGTCCTACTTCACAAATGAGTCTGTCAGATACGCTAAGCCTATAGGCTGAAGATGATGCCCCAACACTGTGGAGAAACCTCAGGTGACTGTCCAGGCGGCTGGCTGTTTCTGTCAACTCACAATTTTTTGGAAGTTGCTTGCATGTACTTCCTGTTTTTATTTTTGTTAGCTAATATTATTTCCTTCTTGGGTCTCTGAAGGAGTTGAAGATTATTTAGTTATAGTTGAAGATTAATTAGGATAGAAAGTGAATTAGATAGAATAGGATAGATAATAGAATTATTTTCTCTGAATTTGTTAAATACAAATAGACTAGACATTGTTTAGGTATTTATTACTTGTATATATTGTATATAGTTATTGTACTTCTGTATATAGTTTTTCTTATGTTAGTTATAAGTGTTTTCCTTTTTTCTTTTTATTAAAATAGAAAAGGGGAAATATGGTGATATTTTTCTTTTGTACCAAAATGTTAATTGTATGTTAATAAATAAAGTTGCCTGGGGGTCAGAGCTATTAGCAAGCCATAGGAAAGCAGGGCAGTGGTGGTATACGCTTGTGATCACAGCACTTGGTAGACAGAGCTAGGTAAGTCTCTGTGTGTTCAGAGATACAGCCAGCATTGGATACACATGCCTTTAATCTCAATACCAACCATAGAACACCTGGAGGTCTATACAAACAGGCCGTGATGAGGCAGTCCTGTGGTTGGGTTTACAACCAATGAGAAGGCAGAACAGAGACTATATAAAGACTTTAACACAGGAAGTACCGGCTCCTTCGGAGAGGTAGGATCACTGCAGGAGGAAGGGTAAGGTTTTAGCTCTTAGCTCTGACCTCTTGGCTTTCTTCTTTGCATTGGTTCTGTGTTTCTTATTTATAAGACGGTTGGTTACATCTACAGCACCCCTCTTCCCTTCAGTACTTCTATCAGACAGTTTGTCAGTGATAGGGGAGCTTGGTGAACTACAAAGCTGAGACCTTCTTTGAGGGCAGTTGTGTTGGCCAGCCTGGCCCCTAGCTTCTGATCACCTGGACACCTTGGCTCCCATCCTGGCTCCAGGGTCTGGCTTCCTGGAACCCAGGAAAAGTCTTCTCCTTTAGGTTTTTCATTAGCAATACTAGGAGGCGGTCATGAAGTGAGGCTCCTCTTGGCTCTAACGGTGCAGCATCATTGCCAATCAGAGTCCCCGAGCTTGTGTCCCAGTGACAGACCTACAGCAACAGCTCTGGGTCCAGAGGCTTTCAGGGTCCTCCTTTTCTTCTTTGTCGTCGTTGTCGTCGTCTCCCCCTCCTCCTCCTCCTCCTCCTCCTCCTCCTCCTCCTCCTCCTCCTCCTCCTCCTCCCCCTCCCCCTCCTCCTCCTCCTCCTCCTCCTTCTTGAGAGAGGGTTTCTCTGTGTAGCCCTAGCTGTCCTGGAACTTGCTCTGTAGATCAGGCTGACCTTGAACTCAGAGATCCACCTGCCTCTGCCTCCCAAGTGCTGGGATTAAAGGTGTGTGTTATGATGCCTGGCATCCCAGCTCTTCTTGAAGAACACTGTGTCCTATGCATCATGGTCTCTAGAGGAAGGTAGGAGGGGCAATTCGCCTGGAGTTGCTGATGAGTGATGCCCAGCACATCTGTCAGGAAACCTCATGTTTATGTCCTGTCCTCAGATACTGTCTGAGCCCATGCCCTCCGAGGGACAAAGTATACACCTAGCCTGCTCTCACTTTTTTCTGTTACTACATAAACTGCCATGAACTGGCTGCAAGAAGTTAAATCTATAATTTCTCAGTTCCATATGTTAGGAGTTTGAGGTGGCTTTTCCTGGGCTAAAGCCAAAGTATGAATGGGTCTGGCTCCTCCTGGAAGCTAGAGGGCAGAATCTGTTCCCTAATCTTTTCTGTGGCCCCACTTCCAAAAGGTTCCATTGCTATACAGCAGTGCCATCAGATTGGGACCAAGCCTTCAACATGTGAACTTCGGGGGAATATTCAAGATCCAAACCAAGAAGGGTTGAATTATGTTCCTCATCCCAAATCATATTCTGAGGGTCAGACCTAAATGCTAGCACCTCAATGTAACTTTACCTGGAGACAGGGTCGTTGTGGAAGTAGTTGAGATAAGGCCATCCTGGAATGAGAAAACATAGGCAGAAATTGGGGGATACTTCTTCACACCATAGTACGAGAACCACAGATTGCCAGCATCCACCAGCAGCCAGGAATGAGGTCTACCACAGGTTCTCACAGTCTCAGAGAGACCTAGCTCACTGATACCTTGGTTGGGGACTTCTGCATGATGAAGGGAGAAGATATGTTTCTATTGCTGAAGCTAATCAGCTTGTGGTACTTGATTTGGCATTTCTAGGAATGATGCTGGCCATAAGCCAGAGGGGAGGGTGCCAGGGTCACTAATGCCAGGCATGGCTGGCCTTCCTGTGCTTCCAGTTTTATCATGCCTCCCCTCTGTGGATTCAGCTACACCAGCCTTTGCCGTACTCAGTTTCAACAGCTTCCTGGTTACTTTTCTTGCTGCTGTAACAAAATACCCAACAAAAGCAGTTTAAGGGAGTTTGAGGGTACAGTCCATCATGGTGGGAAAGGCATGGCAATAGGAGTATGAGGAAGCTGATCACATTGTATCCACATTAAGAAGCAGAGGGAGGAAAAGGCTGGTGCTTGTTGTAGAATGTTATTTTAAGGTGTGTTACTTTTGTTTATGTTGTATTTATTTAACTCTGTGAAGCTGTGTTACTGTGCCTGTCTAACACACCTGATGGTCTAATAAAGAACTGAAGGGCCAATAGCAAGGCAGGAGAAAGGCTAGGTGGGGCTGGCAGGCAGAGGGAATATATAGAAGGAAAAATCTGGGAGAAAAAGAAGTGGCCAGAGAAGGAGGAAGACTCCAGGAGTCGGCCACCCAGCTATATAGCAAGCCATGGAGTAAGAGTGAAAATAAAGTTACAGAAGTAAAAAAAGGTAAAAGCTCAGAGGGGTTTTTACATATGGAATAATTTAAGAAAAGCTAGAAAGAAACAAGCCAAGACCAGGCAAACAACAACAACAACAACAAAACACCATCTGTGAACTTACCAAATTAAGTCAGGAGTTCAGAAACATATACTTACCAGACCATGTCAGAGATCCCAAGCACATGAGCTTATCAAACCAGACTAACAGATGACAGGGCCCTTGGCCTAAGCTGCACAAAAAGGAGACACACCCTAGGTTTCAGCATAGCATATCATCCTGTCACTTTGCCATGGGCCCCTCTGGTTTATTTGTCTAGGAGATCACCAGTAATGAAATCCCAACTATTCCCTAACTCAGTTCAGTTTTGGTTGCAGCCAGTTTGGGCTCAGGCTGTGCACATCTGGTATGTATTTGAGAAAACTGGGTCAAAGCCAGATGTGCTTCCCACCTTCCTCCTAGAGCTGTGCACCTTCATTCACAGGAGCTAGGGGTGGCTGCAGTTACAGCCTCTGATGTGCTGGAGGACTTAGACATCTCTATTGAGACAAGTGAATGGCATGGTAATCTGAGTGGGGAGCTCAGTTTGGGGTAGGGAGCAGGGTCTCTGATCCCAACACTGTCACAGTTTGGCATTTGAAAAATTCTGTCAAGCACTCTCTGTCCTATGACTGGCCTGGAAGTGACACTATTTGCAGATTTAGGTTCTCTTTGCAGTTATGTTCTGAAGGATAATCAATTGTCACAGCAAGTAGGTCCCCAGGCTTTTACAGGAAACCAGCCTGTAAAGAAGTAACTGTGCTTGGCAGCCTGATAAATTGGGAGTTTGTACATGTCTTGAACTCATTGACTTCAAGCACATCAGCTTTCACTGTGCTTCAACTCAGGGTGGAAAGAGAAAAGTGGAGTTAGGTTGGGGTGAGTCCAGGTAGGTTCAGACCTTGGCTAATTCTTTATTAACTTGGTGGAATCTTGAGCCAGTGAGGTGACCTCCTGAGCCTGGTGTCTCCTCTGAGAAATGGGGATAATAATATCATGTAGCCTGGTGGCCTGGGGGCTGTCTGGATTTCAGGTCATTAGAAAGGAGAATTTTAAAATGTGTGCATGAAGGATGTTTTCTATTGGGTGGGAGGGGGAAGAACAAGGTTTGTGGTAAGTGTGCCTGCTGAGGCAGAGGAAGGATCTGGCAGGATGGCCTGTGTTGTCTGTCTTCCCATTCTCAGCTTCGATGCCAGGTCTGAGCCCTTTACATGCAGGAAACAGTAGCTGCCTCGACAAATATTATAAGATTTGGGGCTCAGGTGACTGCCTGGGGACAGCATGGAATCCTGACTGAGATAGTCTTAATATTCTTATAGGCTGGAATATGGCCAGGGCCAAGGAAGTCAGGCTGTCTGAAGCCTGGTAGGTCTTGTGGTTCAGGTACTCCCGAGTATATAGGGTCCTGAGCACCCTTGTAAGGATCAAGTAAAGCCTGTCCATCAGAAGATTGTGGGTAGCAGTAGGGAGGCCAGAGTGGAGGAGGTGGCCTTTTGTGCCGGAGACACCCAGGAGTACCCAGGGAGTGGTTCATAGGATGATGGAGACACTGAAGGTGGTGGCTGAGAACCAGTGAGATGTGATCTCACTGTCCTATACACCAATACGGTGGCAGAGAACACAGAGATCAGGTGAAGAACCCATGAGAAGACACTGTGATACCATGAGTATTGACAAACTCCAGGGCATCCCACTAGCCACCTCTTGGTGGCCCTTAGCCTCAGTTTCTCCATTTATGAAATGGGGTTGATGAGGATAATTTCCTTGACCTTGTTTGTTCTAAGGATCAAGTGTTATGTATTTTATGTTTCAGAGATGGATGACATGCCCAAAGTCACAGAGCCAAGAGCACTGGTGCTCCATTCAGATGCTTGACCTTGCATTCAGTGTGTTGTATTCCTATGAAGTTGACACTCAGTAACTGTGGTCAAGGAAATAAGCAGATTCTGTTCTGTGTTCCATATAGCACTCTAAAGCCCTACTTGATGAAGTCTTGTTCAGAGGACTTCATGGGAATCCAACAGATCCTAGTCTTTGAGCAATGAAGGCAGGTCACTGTGGGCTGGCCTCCTCGCTCTTGGGAACACCTCCTTTTGCCCTGACAGTGATCCTATGAGACATATATTTTTATTCTAATTCCATAATGTGGAAAACAAGGTTTGGGAGAGGCTGAGGGATTTGTCCAAGGCCATAAGGAGGTTAGGGACAAAGCTAGGGTGACTTACTCTGTAGCCTAGACTTTTCTTTTCTTTTTTTCTCTCCTTTTCTTTTCTTTTCCTTTCCTTTCCTTTCTTTTCTTTTCTCCTCTCCTCTCCTCTCTTTTCTCCTCTCCTCTCTTTTCTTCTTTTCCTTTCCTTTCTTTTCTTTTCTTTTCTTTTCTTTTCTTTTCTTTTCTTTTCTTTTCTTTTCTTTTCTTTTCTTTTCTTTTCTTTTCTGTGTAGCCCTAACTGTCCTGGAACTCGATCTGGGTCAGAGCCTGGCCTTGAACTCACAGGGATCCCCTGCCTCTGCCTCCTGAGTGCTGGGATTAAAGGCATGGTGGTACACACCTTTAACCCCAGGCTTTCTATCTCATCATTTGGTAGTTGACAAGATCCTAGAACTTGGCTCCTGATCTAGTGGGTGGACCCTGCCTAGATTCTACCTCTGGTTAGTCAGCCAGGACCACATTGTACTGTACCACTAAAGACTGGGCTGCAGACCCTAGACTTCCACCAGGAATTATATGTGAGGGGACAAAGAGGCAGAGATTGTTTCAGAATAGCTATTGGAGCCAACAATTATTACTTTTGTATGCACAATGTGTAAAATTTGCCTCTCCTTCCTTCTCCCCTGCTCAAAGACTTGATTGAATGAGTAAGGGAAACAGCCATGCATTGTATTTGCAAACTGTTCAGTGCAATTATTGCTGCAGATTTTACTGAATTTGAAAATGATAGATAGTAAATCTTAATTTCTCAAGATCTCCATGCTGGCAAGCAGTTTGTTAAAGACTAGCAGTGCAGCTAATCGCCTGTGCATAATGCCCACCAATACACGTCTTCCTTTTTATATAGTGCATTATGCTAATCACCTGGTATTCCATTTTTCAATAAAAGGTCAACAGAGCACTGTTTGTTCAGAATGTGCAATTTAAACTTCATGTCTGTGATTAGAGATAATCTAGCTTTTGCTGCATCAAGTGGGGTTGCCATAGAAACCAGACCCACAAGCTCTGTTTACAGCCTTTGGAGAATAAACACTCTGCATTCATATGTATGGGAAGGAATAATAATAATAATAATAATAATAATAATAATAATAATAATAATGACTCAAACATCAAAAATTGTCGAACAATTAAATAAGGACTGAAAACAAAGAAGTGATCACCAAGGGGCGGGGGAGAGAGGGAGGAGCTCGAGCATTGCCGTTCATCAAAAATCAATAACTGCCACACAGTTGGTCTCTGGAGCATTCAAGCAGGAGATTGATGTAAGTAGCCAAATATTTCCCCTGGGAAGAGCACTGTGTTATTATGTTGAATACAGAATTAATTTAAGTGTACTAATGGGCTTTATTCAAGCTATTATACCCTTGAAAAATATTTTTTTTTGTGAATAGCATTGAAGTGATGGAACAGACTTTTTATGCCATGAGTTTGGACATTCAGTTGTGAACCCCACATAACCCAGATGATTTTGTGTCATGGTTTCTCTGATCTCCCTTCTGTCATCTGTAAGGACCGTCCCTGGAAGCAGTTCAGGGATCCTGGGCTTTACCATCCTAAGATCTGGTCCAAGTTAGCATGACTATATTTATCAAATAAAATGGCAACTAAGCTCCATAAAACATTTTAGTCTAACTATGCCCCAAATATGGCACAGGGCACACTTCTACTGAAATTTTTTTCTCTGCTTCTCTGAAATTCCAGTATATCCCAGGATTCACTGTTCAATCAGCATCTCTGTGAGGGAGGGGCCTATAGGGTTTGGGAGGCAATTCTCTTACTTCTGTTGTCAGCCTCCAGCCTGAGTGTTACAGGGCAGTGAAGTGTATGCAGAGATGTGTGTGGTTGACTAATCCTGTTAAGTCTCAGTGTAATTGTGGCTCTAATTTGCTGGAGGCACGAGAAAAGTCACGTTCAAAGAAGTAACCCCTCAGTACAGCATAGTGGGGCAAGTCTTCAGGTTTTTTCTATTGAAAGAGGGCTGTGGACTCCCTCTCCTGTGGAGGAGCCAAACACCCCCAGTTACTCTTGCATCTGGTCCAGAGAAGGGGCCCAAGCTTAGTCTGGAGCTGTGATTGTCAATTTGGGGCCACAGAGGTACAGTCATGTGAGTTTCAGCCCTGGCTGATGGCAGCCTCACTCTTGAAACTCTGCTCATATCACACTGATACAGTCATGGTAGAAAATGGCTTCTTTTGACTGTTCTGGATTTAGGTTGACGAATACCAACATACTTCAGTTCAACAAGGAAGTTAACACAGGTTGCCAGGGCTAGGTGTCGGGGGACTCCAAACCAGCTGGTTGTCAGTCCTCCTCTGATAACTCAGCTGTGGGGAGAAAGGCTAGGACAGATATCACCCTGGAGCCAGGAGATGGGGTAGAAATCTGAGGAGAGGCAGAAATGAAGTGCCTTAGTAATGTGGGGAAGACAGGAGGACTTTCACTATGGAGGCTGGCAGTCTTCTTGGAGGAGGGGACTCTCAGTTGATCTTGAGTGGCTGTGAATTAAATCAGATTTGTCATCTCTAGAACTCTCATCTGCAGGCAGATACCTAAGTGGGATCAGGAGGTGGAGTTGGCAGAATTAGTTAAAATCTGGGGACTTGGTAAACCCAGCTCCATTTTAGGTCAGAAAGTGCAGAGGTTAAGGTAGACTGTGGGAGCCTGGACTTTGGTTCTTGCCCTGCTATGGGAGAGGCTACCACCGATGTTTGCTCCACTTCCCTCTGTGTAATGTGAGGGATGGTTGTGACTGACTGGTGTGCCTGATCCTTTCAGTTGGATGTGACCATTTCTGTCTTAAATCAGAGCATCTGAGGTGACCTGCAAGACTCTCACAAGACTGTGCTTATTAACATTCTTCAGTGTGTATGGAAGGGGAAGGAAGCTCACGGGGCTCATGAACCTCCTCTGATTGTTACTAGGCTCCTTCCCGCCCTGAGCTTATATGAGAAGCAAGCAGTTGACTAGGATGGGGCCCTTTGGGGGTGTGGCTGCCTTAAGTTGCCAGGGGACTTCTTGGTGGTATAGCTTTTGTCACCCATGCTCTCTAAGGAACTCTAATAAATTCATTGGTTCAATCAAGCTGGACTTGAATCCTTTCTTTGGTCTGTTGGTGCCTTTTCTGGAGCAAATAGTCATTTCTGGTTTTGTTTTTATGTGTATATATATGGTATTCATGTGTATATTCATGTATATTCATACACATGTTTATATGTGTATGGGTGCACATGTATGTAGGTGTACATGGAGGCCTGAAGTTCATGTCAGGTGTCTTCTTATATCTCTCCACTTTATCTGTTGAGGCATGGTCTCTTTCTTAACCTGGAACTCACCAATTCTGGCCAGTCTAGCTAGCCAGCTTGCTCTGGGGATCCCTTGTCTCTTCTTCTTAAAATACTGGGATTACAGATGGCTGTCATACCTGCCCAGCTTTTATGTGGGTTCTGGAGACCCCAACTCTGGTCCTCACACTTACAAGGCAATAAATTTATCTACTGGGTCATCTCCCCATCCCTGAACAGACATTTCTTTATGTCTTCCCAGGAAAAGTGATGTAATACTGAATCATCAGTGCTGTGAGAATCAAATGAAGTAAAGTGAATAAACTCTTGGCTTAGGTTTCTGTGTGCCTCGAGGGCTTGAAAAGTGTTGTTGCTGTCCTCATAATTCTCCATTGCTTTTAGCCAATTGGATTCTGATCCTATCTCTAAGCCTTTGTCCAATGTGAGCTCAAGGCCCAGAAGTGCCATCCCTTACCAGCTGGCCCCCTGCCACCTCTGCTCTATCCCCAAGCTCATCTTGCCATGAGGTCTTTGGAGTTGCTACAGATCATAACTTTTGTCAGTTTTCCAAACCTGGGTCCTGGGCAGCCACAGGAATTAGTGGTCTGGAGAATGTCGAGGGTGGCTCCCCAAATATCCCAGCCCTGTGCCCTGTGCTCTCTCCTTTGCTTCTGGCTTGGCTCTGTCTTCTTGTCTGTCTTCTGGGTCTGGAGATTAGAGAAATCCTCCAGGTAGGAGGAACAGTGTGAGCAAGGTAAAGAGATATAAACACAAATGACAGCTTAGAGACAAGCAAGTGGTCCAGAATGGGGAAGCCAGAGAGTACCTGGAGAGGAGTTTAGGTAATAAAGGAGGGAAGGATGACAGCTGAGACTGCAGCTCTGCCCTTCCCTTCTATGTGGTCTTTGTCAGGTTGTCAGTCATGGTGACCTATATTCCTGAAACCTAGATGGTTCAATAGACTTTGGGATCCCTTGTGCAGGGGCTGGGCATAAGGTACAAGCAGAGCTAACTATTGTCCTCATATTCTTTACCAGGAGTTAGCTAAGTGTATCAGTTAGTTAGCCACAGTAATGTATAACAAGCAAGCACACATCTTAGCGGCACATAACCCTGGCACGTCACCTAGTTTTCAAATCTGGGACTCAGTCGATCTTGTTTCGGTTTGCACATATTGCTGAACACCAGTTGTTAATCAGTGCTGGCTGTGGCAGGGATAGCTGGGGCACATAAGCACCATGCCAGGTGCATTCTCAGTGGGCTAGCCCAGACATGTCCTCAGGACAGTTACAAAGCAGCACGTGAAAGTGCTCATTGCTTTCTCAAGACTCTGGCATCACTACTTTGATCACCCTATTGGCCAAAGGAAGCCAGTATTCCTTTGGCTCAGATTCAAGGCTTAGGGCAACAGACTCCACCTCCTTAGTATTAGGAACTGCAAAGGAGATAGATGTACAGGGGGCTGAAGATTAGAGGATGAATTATGTACTGCCGAGTAATATAGTATATATGTAGAAGGATGTTATTCAGGACACTGCTGACCATTCTGCATCCAGTGGGAATAGAATCCATCTGAAAATGAAACCTGGCAGAGAGGCTGAACCAATGAGCCAGAGCCCTGATCTAGCTGTACTCTCAGCCTCATTAGAGATTCCTCCTGTGATCTTAATTCTTACTATTTTCAGTGGAAAGCAGCCCGACTCAAAACTAACAGTGCTCTAAATGCAAAGCAAAGATGTTCAGATATTAACAACACTGTTGTTTGAGACTAGAGCTATGCAGAGAAACTCAAGTGCAAGAAGGGTGAGGTCCTGATTAGGGTCTGAGCAGTACGGAGGGAGAAGAATGGACAGGTAGGATGTTTAGCCTAGGTGGAGTTAGTATGGAGGACGAGGAAGCTGGTATGATGTGTGCTAAGGGACTGTGAACAAAATCCTTGTTTTTTTTTTTTTTTTTTTTTTTTTTTTTTTTTTTTTTTTTTTTTTTAACCTGGAATCTGGAATAGGGTGTGTTGGTTCACTGGCTCCAAAACATGAGCCTTTTGTTGGTAGGACTTGCTGATTTCATTGGTATAATTGCTCCTGTTGTGGCTATTTCAAGGAACTTAAATTTAGCCATCAGCAGGAAATATCCTGGCATATTTAGTAATTGGCTCTGGATATCTGGGCAGACAAACTTTATTACACTATTGGTTCAAGGTCATGGTTACATGAATTGGAAAGCGGCAGTCTGTGGAAATGTTGAGTTGGAGCTGCCTGCAGGTCTTGGCAGTGAAGATTCATAGCTGACTTTTCAGGTGCAGTTTGGGGCTCAGAAGAGAGGCTCAGGTTGTGGACAGTTATTGGGGAAGTGACACAATCGTAGTTTTGGATGAGAATATGTGGCAGGAAGTGCCTTTTGATCCCACCTGACTGACTGGTAACACAGAGACCTCACCTGGCACACAAGTAGATTTTGTTGGCTTTTTCAGTGTGATGAAAAATTCAAGTTCAATGCTGTTTTTGTTTCCCAGGACTGATATATGAACTTTCCACAAACAGGCACCTTAGCACAACTGAGGTGTAATCTCCCACATTGCTGCAGGCCAGGCATCTGCAATCATGGTAGGTTCCTCTGGAGGTTCAAGGAGAGAGAGGGGGTCCCATGCCAGTTTCCTGGCTCCCTGTGTAGTTGCTGGAATCTTTGATGTCTTTGACATGCATGTGCACTTTCCAGCCTCTGTCCTCACATAACCTGTGTGTCTACATGTGTTCCCTCTCATAAGAACATTTGTTGGATTTGTAGTTCATACAAACATGATCTTATCTTAACCTTTACTTCACTACACACACTTGGGACTCTGTTTCCAAACAAGGTCACATACATCCTTGCAATTTCTTGGTGGAATGATTTATTTACTTATTTTGGAGACAAGGTTTCAGGTAGCTCAGATTGGCCTTGAACTCTCTATGAAGCCAGGAATGATCTTAACTTCTGATTCTGATCCTGTTTTCACTTCTCTGGTGCTGGAATTAAACTTGTGAAGTTCTGGCTTCATGCATGCTTAGTAATCATTCTACCAACTGAGGCAGGGTTTTTTGGACAACACTATTGAATCCACAGTAGTGGCCAATGATTATAATTTGATGAGTCTCACTAATGATTCTGAACTTTGCACCTGGCTGGAGGGCCCGCAATGACCTGGGATTGGGGAAGGCAGGTACTCATCCTAGGTTCTGGGTGCTTCTCTGGGCCCTGTACCTACTCAGCCCTTGCTGTGATTCAGCCCTTGCTGTGACTCATGGGGCCAATGAGGCTGAAATCTGCTTCCTGTTCTTCCATCTCCTCCTTGATGTTTCCTTAGCAACAGGCATTCATTTATTCTGTGCACAAGCCACTGTTTGACAGTATTTGTTTCCAGAGTCAGAAATATTTGATTCCAATTAGGGACAGCAAATTGAAACCCAGGCAATGTTAAAGATGCAGGTCAGGCAATAATGAAGAGCAGTGTGACAAAGGACAGGGAGAGAGAACTCAGGCAAAACAATTGAGTTTCCAGTGTGCTCTTGGACAAGTAGCTCAGTTTTGGCTAGTGTGATGGTTTGAATGAGAAATGCCCCCAGATCTTGGACATTTGTACTGTTTGGAGAGGTTTGGGAAGTGTGGCCTTGTTGGAGGAAGTATGTTACTGGCAGTGGGCTTTGAGAATTTAAAGTCTCAACATTTCAAGTTTGTTCTCTCTGCTTCATGTTTAAAATTCAAGATGTGAGCTCTCAGTTTCTTTTTCCTGTTGACACACCTGCTGCTTGTTGCCATGCCTCTGCTACTCCTTCATGGACTTTTATCACGCTGGAACCGTAAGTCAAATAGATCTTCCCTTCTATAACTTTACTTTGGTGGTAGAGTCTGAGCATAGCAACAGAAAAGTAATGGACTCAGCTGGCTTCAGTTTCACACCCGAGGGATGATGCAATCATTCCTGCCAGTGCTGTGGGAACTTGAAATACTGTGCACAAAGGCCTAGTGTGCAGTCGGGACTCAGTGAATGGTGCAAAAATCATGAATGAAATAGTTATTCGAACTTTGCATCCTTGCTGCATACACACACAGACACACACAGACTACACATCACAACCAGATATTGACATTATGGATCAAGATAACAAAATGGTTCCATCACCTCAAAGATCCTTCATTTTGCCCTTTTATAGTCACATCTACTTCCCTTCTACTCCCTGTCTCCATTGTCACTGCAGTGTAACTGACTTCTAACAACCGTGAACCTGTTTTCTGCTTATGTTTTTGTTATTTAGAGAGTGGTACTAAATAGTATGCAATTTTGGGGGACTGGCCATTTTCACTTAGAACAAGTCTCTGGAGAGTCATGCAGCTATTGCGCATATTAGCAGCGTATTCTTTTATTACTAGTTACTCTAGAATAGGTATCACAGTGTGTTTAACCATCCATCGATTGAAGACCATCTGAGTTGTTTCCAGCTTAGCGCTGCTAAGATTAAAGCTGTTATACATCTCTATGTACAGTGGCATTGTGCACATTACTCTTCTTTTCTCCTGCATCCTGATAAGCATTTCGAGTCCTACTATTTTTTTAAAATTGAAGTCACTTGATAGGTTCATAGTAAAAGTTCATTTCAAATTTGCATTTATTTCCATAGAAACTAATGATGTTGAGCATCTTTTGATGTGCTTAGGTGACAGAATATGAAAAGAAGTAAAATCTGTTGTATTTATTCATACTTTTGCTTATTAACTACTCTCACTTCCTTTCCTCTGGTCCAAGGTTTCTTTCTTTCCTTTCTTTCTTCTTTTCCTTCCTCTCTCTTTCTTTCTTTTCATCTTTTAATCATTCACTTAGGGTGGGAAACATTCTCTTAGCTTCCCTGCATATGAGAATGTCATGATTTCTTCTGCCCCGCCCCATCCTCCTCTGTCTTTTTGACCATGATTTTGTTGTGTAACTCAGATTGGTCTTGACTTTGCAGTTGTCTCCTTCATATTGAGATTATAGAAATGAACTACCATGTGTGGATCTCCTATGCTTGAAGGATATTTGCTAGGTATAGGATTCTGGGTTAGCAGTTTTCCTTCCTTCCTCCTTCTCTCCACCCTTACCACCAGCCTTTCTTTCCTTCCTTCCTTCTCTCTCTCTCTCTCTCTCTCTCTCTCTCTCTCTCTGTCTCTCTCTCTCTCTCTGTCTCTCTCTCTCTCTGTCTCTCTCCCCCTCTTCTCTCCCCATTCCCTCCTCCCCCTTTCCACTTAGAAAATAATGTGCTATTTCCTTTTAGTCCTCACAATTTTCAACAAGAAATCCACTCTTATTCCAATTGTTTTTCCTCAAAGATAAGATGTCATTTTCCTCTGACTGTTTTTAAGATTTCCTTGTTGTTAGTTTTAGAAGTTTAATTATGACATGCATTCATCTTTAATTATGATGTGTGTTTATCTTAGGGTTTCTGCTGCTGAGATGAAACACCATGACCAGAGCAGTTTGGAGAGGAAAGGGCTTGTTTGTCTTACACTTCCACATCGCTGTTTGTCATCCAAGGAAGTCAGGACAGGAACTCAAACAGGACAGGAACCTGAAGGCAGGAACTGATACAGAGGTCATAGAAGGGTGCTGCTCATTGACTTGTTCCCCATGGCTTGCTCATCCTGCTTTCTTATAGAACCCAGGACCACTAGCCCAGGAATGTACCACCTATAATGAACTGGAACCTCCCCCATTAATCACTAATAAAGAAAATGCCCTACAGGCTTGCCTATAGCCTGATATTATGATCTTATGGAGGCATTTTCTTAATTGAGGTTCCCTCCTCTCAAATGACTTTAGTTTGTGTCAAGATGACATAAAACTATCCAGCACAGTATTCATGGGGCTTGATTTTGTCATATATTTGGAGTTCACTCAACTTCAAAAATTTTTTTTTATTTGAGCTGGGCATGGTGACACATGTTTTTAACCCCAGCACTGGGGAGGCAGAGTTAGTCATATCTGTGTGAGTTCCAGGACAGCCAGGACTACATAGAGAGATCCTATCTTAAAATACAAAAACAAAGAGACAAAAGATTTATTTCTGTGTGTGTGTCCCTGAGTGAGTTTATGTGCCTATGTGTAGTACCTGAGGGGGCCAGAAGAGGCATAAGATCACCTAGAACCAGAGTTATAGTTATGAATTGCCCGGTGTATATGCTGGGAACTTAACTCCCGTCATCTGCAAGAGTGGTACCTATTCTTAACTACTGAGCTATTGTGAGAACCAAAGTTACGATTTAAGTTTTAATTACTGTGCCTAAGAGATCCACGAAACAAAAATGCTTCTAACCTGTAAGCCCCTTGCCCAAAGACTTCCTGAAATGCTGGAAGCTATTATTTATAGGAGGTAATAAGCCGCAAGTTTTCACTCCCCTAAACAAGTTTGTTTGACCAACATGCACCGGCTGTGCTTGATCACATGTGGCCAGGAAGTGCGTGGGCAGGAAATATTCAGGATATATGCTTGCCCTTGATTCAACCTGATGGGAAATGTTGTGAATTGTATAGGTGAAATGCAGAGGTTTTGTCTTTTTAAGCCTTTGCAAAACATGACTCATGGCCATTTTCTGGGAACCATGGGATGGTCCTGGTCAAAGCCCATCCTCCTGGCCAGTATTTAATTAAAGCTTCTTCAAAGTTGGCTCAAAATTGTAGTAGTGGTCTTATTCTCGACCAGTGGGATTAACACTATCTCTTTAGCCTTTCACTTAGTTTTTAAAGCTGTAGGACTACACCTTTTTTTTTCTTTAACAGAAACTTTCAGCCATCATTTCTTTTAGTGCTTTTCAGACCCATTCTCTTTCTTGTTTGTTGTAGAATATTAGTTAAAGATGTATTACATTTGTTTATGCTGTGGTGTAGCTCGAATTCCTAAATGGTCTTTTAATAAAAAACCCAGTACCAGATATTGGTGTAAATGCTGAAAGATCAGAGAGACAAAGGAACAAGCCACCTTTTACCTCTAGGACTCCTCAGCCTGAAAAAGCTTTCCTCAGCCAAAAGGCTTTAGTTGCTATCTCCTCACACCTTATATACCTTTCTCCACCCACCCATATCATTTCCTATCTCAACTTTCCTAGTGTGGGATTAAAGGAATGTGACTCCCAAGTATTGAGATTAAAGGTGTGTGCCACCACTGCCTGGCTCTGTTTCTCTCCTAGACTGAGTCGATCTCATGTAGTCTAGGGTGGCTTTGAACTCACAGAGATCCAGATGGATCTCTGCCTCCCAAGTGCTAGGATTAAAGGTGTGTGCCACCACTGCCTGGCTTCTATGTTTAATCTAGTGGCTTGTTATGTTCTCTGATCTTCTGGCAAATTTATTAGGGTACACAATATATCACCACACTGTGGACATTTGTTTAATGATGCAAAGATGTGTTTCATTCCTTTATGTTGCATTTGTTTAACTCTGTAAAGCTGTGTTACTGTGCCTGCCTAAAACACCTGATTGGTCTGATAAAGAGCTGAATGGCCAATAGCAAGGCAGGAGAAAGGTTAGGTGGGGCTGGCAGGCAGAGAGAATAAATAGGAGGAGAAAGGGAAGAGAGGGTCAAGGAGCAAGAAAAGAAGGAGAGAGGACATCAGGGGCCAGCCACCCAGCTACACAGCAAACCACTGAGTAAGAAGTAAAGAAAGATATATAGAATAGAGAAAGATAAAAGCCTAGAGGCAAAAGGTAGACAGGATAATTTAAGTTAAGAAAAGCTGGCTATAAACAAGCCAAGCTAAGACTGGGCATTTATAAGTAAGAATAAACATCCATGTGATTTATTTGGGAGCTGGGTGGTGCCCTAAGATTAAAGAGTAAAAAAACAACCAAAAACACTCTTTTCCCTTTGGACTTTGATCATATGAATGTCAGATCTTTTATCATAGCATCAGAAATAGAGTTACTTAAAACAATTCTTTCTGTTGTTCAGGTTGGTATAGTTTCTATCAGTCTGTTACCCAGAATAACTCTTCTGATTATTCCTCGGCTTCCTCTAGTTTGCTAGGAGCCCATCTACTGAGCTTTTTGTCTCATACATATTTTAAAATTTCAATAAAAATATCAATTAACTGTATGTGTGCATGTGCACATACACAGGCATGCATGCCATGGCATGAGTGTAGCAGTCAGAGGACAATTTTGTGGAGTTGTTTCTCTCTTTTTACCATGTGGGTTCTGGGGATTAAACTCTGGCCATGAGGCTTGGTAGCAAGAACCTTTAGCCACTGAGTCATCTCACCGGCCCTAGTTTCAAAACTTTTTTTGGCTCTTCTGTGTTTATTTCTTTGGTGAGTTTTGTTCTGTTTTCCCATTTTCTTCCCCTTAACCTTTTGAGGACTGTGTCTTCAGGATTTTGGTTTGCTTGCATTTCTTTGTACCTCTGCAGCAGGAAAAGTCTGCTTTGATCCTGCCAGGTGGAGGAAGAAGTCCAGCTTTCCATTTGACACCTGCTGACACATGAGATGAAGGAGTCTTTACTACTGCTAGGTAGCAGATTTGGCTCTCTGTCTGACCTTCACTGACATTGTAGGGGTGAGCATCAATGTTCATTCTCACCTGGCAGGGATAGAATGAAGTTCCTGGCTTCCTGCTTAGCCTTCTGTGGTAGTGTCTGAGCAAGAATGTTGGGACATTTGGGTACAGTTTCATGCAGTGAAAATCCAGGTTTCCCACTTTGCCCTTGCTAATGTTGGAGGCACAGACAACAGATTTTACTGTAGTGTTGTTAGAAGTAGAGTGGCCTTTGGTTAAAGTTCTCTATCTTGCTAGGCTTGTTCTTTGATGACTTTTAGTAGAGGTCATCTTTTTGTTGGGACTGTGTATGTGTGGTAGGATGAGGTGCTAGAGATGAACCAAGGTGTTTGGCAGAAGAAATTTCTTTTTGTTATTATTAACATATTTTTTAAAAAATTGATTCTTTGGAAAATTTCACATCATTCTCTCCAGTCCCACTCATTTTCCAGTCCCTCTGTATCCACCCTTCATCCTTGTAGTGTTTCCCCCTAAAGGGAGACTAAAAAAGAAATAATAAGAATAAGATACAAATAAAAAATAAAAATGCAAATAAGAATATTAATTAACAAACAAAACAAACAAAAAATACTTCGCTCCTCCATATTTCCTGACTCTTCATTCATCTTAGTGGCATTGGGAGCTGCTGTGTATTGTGCAGTATACCATTTTGTCCACACAGCTTTGCTGGTAAATGTTCATTGTGCAATGTGTTGTTGGTCTGGATCAAGGCCTCTGGCTTCTGGCACACCATCAATACTGGACCCTCACTGAATCTCCTCTTGGACATCCTGCTGTTGCCCCAGTCATGGAGATCCTGTGGCTGTGGTTCTGTAGGACCAATACCTTCACATGCTCCAGCAGGTCATAGATGGCGTAGATGTTGGAGAATGCCCACTCAAAGCCCTGCTGTATGTCTTGGTGGTAGCTGGGTTGTTCTGGCCAGGCTGTTGGGACCACATCCTACAGGTAAGGGGTGAAGCCTGCTCTCCCACACCTGTGGTGAGGGGGTGGGGCCAGCTTTCCCAAGTGTGGGGAGACATCTCTCCTATTAGGGGTACGGCCAGCTTTCCTGTGCCAGGGTCATCTGGGATCTGTTATCCCAGGGGTGGGGTCAGCTCTCTGGTGAGGGATGGGGCCAGCTCAGCACAAGCAGTGGACATCAACACAGACCTCAGATGTGGCAGGACCATGGATCCAGAGGCCAGCAGCAGCAGCTTGATGCCACCATGGCACTGGATAGCAGCACAGGCCTCTCAGATTGGCATGGGCCCAGCAGCAGCATGGTCTCTGGACCCCAACATGACTCCAGGTGGCAGCCCAGACTCTGGGCAGTCTTATGGCTTATGGTAACAGGAGCCATGGACCTCAACACAGACCCCAGCTGTGGCCCAGTTATCATTCCCCACTCCCCCCTCCACCCCCAGCTCGGGCCTAGATGGCAACATGGCCCCAGGTGGCAGTGCAGGCCACCCTGATCTGTATGGCCCTGGTGGCAGGTGTGACCCTCAGGCACCAACATGGCCTCAGGTGTTTGCCTAGACCCTGGGCTTCTGCACTTTGGCAGAAGAAATTTCAAGATAGCACAACATTCTAGCTATGGCATGGTTATCCTTCACTGTTTTTATTGCATTTATAATTAGAATTCAAAACAAGAATATTTGAAAAAAATGTGTGTTTGGGAAAGGAAAAAGTGTGGATGAATTAAAAAGTTATGGATAGCAAAAAGTGGATGCTGGCAAAGGTAGCTGCAATTGTAGAAGAGCTTGGTACCATTAAGGAGAGAAACCTTGCACTTTGCACTGGGATTATTATTTTTTAAAATATTTTTATTTTATAATTAATTTAATTTTACATATCAACCATGGATTCCCCTGTCCTCCCTCCTTCCACCACCCAGCCTTCCCCCCACCTAATCCACCCCCATTCCCACCTCCTCCAAGGCAAGGTCTCCCCTGGGGAGTCAGCCCAGCCTGGTACATTCAGTTGAGGCTGTTCCAGTACCCTCCTCCCTACACCAAGGCTGAGCAAAGTGTCTCAGCATAGGCCCTAGGTTCCAAAAAGCCAGCTCATGCACCAAGGACAGGTCCTGGTTCCACTGCCTGGGGGCCTCCTAAATAGTTCAAGCTAATCAACTGCCTCACTTATCCAGAGGGCCTGATTTATGGGGGCTCCTCAGCTATTGGTTCACAGTTCATGTGTTTCCACTAGTTTGGCTATTTGTCCCTGTGCTTTTTCCAATCAA
>CABHPR010143747.1:13064-47037 GCA_902168415.1 Peromyscus melanophrys | reverse complement strand
GGCCTATGCTGAGACACTTTGCTCAGCATAGGCCCTAGGTTCCAAAAAGCCAGCTCATGCACCAAGGACAGGTCCTGGTTCCACTGCCTGGGGGCCTCCTAAATAGTTCAAGCTAATCAACTGCCTCACTTATCCAGAGGGCCTGATTTATGGGGGCTCCTCAGCTATTGGTTCACAGTTCATGTGTTTCCACTAGTTTGGCTATTTGTCCCTGTGCTTTTTCCAATCATGGTCTTGATATCTCTTGCTCATACAATCCCTCCTCTTTCTCACCGATTGGATTCCTGGAGCTCCACCTGGGGCTTGGCCATGGCTCTCTGCATCCGCTTCCATCAGACAGTGGATGAGAATTCTATCATAACAGTTAGGGTATTCAGCCATCTGATCACCAGAGTAGGTCAGCTCAGGCACTCTTTCAACCATTGCCAGTAGTCTATAGTGGAGGTATCTTTGTGGATTTCTGGGGACCTCTCTAGCACCCTGCTTCTTCCTATTCCCATGGGGTCTGTGGAGGAAGGGGAACACTCCTCCACTGTTGGTGGGAATGCAAACTTGTACAGCCACTCTGGAAATCAGTATGGTGCTTTCTTAGAAAATTGGGAACCGACCTCCCTCAAGACTCAGCTATACCACTCTTGGGCATATACCCAAGGAATGCTCAGTCATACCACAAGGACACATGCTCAACTATGTTCATAGCAGCATTATTTGTAATAGCCAGAACCTAGAAACAACCTAGATGCCCTTCAACTGAAGAATGGATAAATAAAATGTGGTACATATACACAATGGAGTACTACTCAGCAGAGAAAAACAATGACATCATGAGGTTTGCAGGCAAATGGAACTAGAAAAAAATCATCCTGAGTGAGGTAACCCAGACTCAGAAAGACAAACATGGTATGTACTCACTCATAAGTGGATACTAGATGTAAAGCAAAGGATAACCAGGCTGCAACTCACAACTCCAGGGAGGCTACCTAGTAAAGAGGACCCTAAGAAAGACACAGGGATCGCCCAACGACAGAGAATGGATGAGATCTACATGAGCAAACTGAGGGTGGGGGGGGTAATGGAGGGCAAGGGTTGGGGGAAAGAGAGCTTAGGGGAGCGGGAGGTCCCAGCTGGATCAGGAACAGGGTGGGAGAACAAGGAAAGAGAGACCATGAGAGATACACTGGGATTATAAGAAAGGTGCCCAAAAGGCAAAACTCCACCCACCTAAGGCTCCAACATAACAATGCAAATTCATTCTAAAGGAGAGAGCCTGAATTGAAAATGCTACCACAGGGGTTCCCCATTCCAAAACAGCCACCCAAGGAAGTGTTTGTCCAGGTTCAGAGACAAGGCATCCAGAGGCTACTACAGCTGTGGTCCAAAGGGGTCAGGCTATATCTCGGGTGGGCAGCAGAACTTGGCATTGTCTAAACCATGCTAATTTTGTAGGAATGCACCAAGGTTCCAAAAAGATGCTGACACCAGCAGGATTGGATTTCTTGCGTGGAACTCCTGAGTGGGCTGTGCAGGAAGCTTCAAAGGTAAAACCCAAGTTGTAGTAGAGACCTCAGGATATTAGAGATGCCAGAAACATGGACATTCATTGAAGGCTCCAGGTATGTAGTGGGGTTGACTCATGAGAGAGGCCACATGTGTCTAAGACAACACAACTGGGGAGTAGGGCTACCCAAGCACGTTGAAACATGATGCCATCACAAGCCCTAGATACTGGACATGGCACTGTGATGTTTCATGTTTGTTTTGTTGGATTTCAGTGTTACTTTGTCCCCAATTCTTCCCTTTTAGGATGGAAATAAATCTTTCTCTCTTAAGGTATGTTTTATCAGTATTTAGTTATAGCAATGAGAAAAGTAACTAATACAGCCGCCTTCCTTCCCCCACAATTTGGTTTTCCTATGCATTCTTTATATTTAGTGCAGGGTTTTTAGCTGTGTGTTGAGAGAAGCAGAGAAAAGTATGTGTATTTCATCTTCATAGATGGAAGTCTCTTCTAGATGCATGAGTATTTATGTTATGCCCAGATCATGGGGACCCCCAAAAGACCACCATGGAGACTGAATCCTATATATAAAAGCAAAGAGCCTTTATTTCAAGCTTGAGCTTGGACTCTCTGTCTGTCCAAAGCAGTGGTGAGAGCAGAGAGCTCTGAGCCCAGGCAGGGTGGGATTTTTATCATAGTAGAGGTTGGGGTGAGGAGATTTCCAGGGTTCAGGACCCTGATTGGCAGACATTTGTCTAGGGGTATCTGTAAAAGGGGAATAACTATGTGGTAGGCTCAGGGACATCTGGTGATCTTATCTAATCTTATCTGACAGTTGGAATGTTTTGGATGTCAGGTTCTTCCCCTCAGATGCTGACCCATCCCTGGGTAGATCCCTGGGTGGTGTCAGTTTATGGCTTTTCCTGGTTGGGATGTTGCCTGCCAGTAAGCCTGTCATGGCAGCTATGTGGTCAAACTGCTTTGGGCCTTCCACATTTTACACTTTCAGTTTTAATCTAATGTTACTCTTTTGTTGTTGTTAAAAAATGCCTAGCTCTGGTCACTTGTTATTCACTATTCTTCATTAGAATCTCTCAACTTCAATGTCTAAGGAATTAAGGAACCCCATAAAAGGGCCAGGGCTCCACTTCAATGAGGAAGGAAAAGCTTGTCTTCCTTCACTGGGCTTCCAAGTCTGTGTAAGTCAACTTCCCATCACTGTGATGAAAATACCTGAGACAAATAAGTTGTGTGGAATAAAATAAAATAAAAGCTTATTTTGGCTCATGGTTTCAGAGGTTTCCATTCATGGTTGGTTGATACTGTTGCTTTAGTAAGTATATCATGGTGGGAGCACATGGCACAGAAGGACTATACCTCATGGATGTTAGGGAACAACAGGAGAAAAATGGGACAGGTGAGAATTCAGCTGATCAAGCCTCATGGCCCGAATTGGATCCCTAAAACCCATGTAAAGGTGAAAGAGAACGGACTCTACAGATTTGTTGTCTATTCTCCACACATATGCTGTGACACCCCTCCCAATAATAAAATTATATAACTTTTAAAAGGAGAAAAATGAAAGACATGGGTTCTGAATGTCCCCTTCAAGGACCCATCCCCAGTGACAATAACTTCCTTCAACTATGTCTACCTCTTAAAGGTTTCACCACCTCCCAAGTGTTTCTGGGTTGAGGGTAAATACTTCAACTAGTGGGGAATATTTATGAGATCTTGTGCCTTCTTTTGGCATGCAGGTATACATGTAGGTAGAATACTGTATACATAATAAATAAATCTTTTAAAAAAAGAAGGTCCAAACTATAGCAAAGTCCTTCTTCTATCAGACAGCTTGAATAGAGGCCTAATTTTAGTTTTTAAAAAGTGTTTGGTACTCATTTATTTTTTTGATTTATGTGTATGAATGTTTTGGAAGCATATATGTAGGTGCTGGGAACTGAACCCATATCCTCTGTAGAGCAATAAGTACTTCCATGCATGGAGATGTCCCTCCAGTCCCTAGAGGCCCAATTTAAAGTTGTTCCTGTGGTTCTTCCAATCTCTGCCAGACATAAATTGGAGTGGGAGTAATTAACCAATTGCAGGGCAAAGGTCCCAGACCCCTGCCTCTTCTCCCTCGGGTATTGATTCTGTCTGATTGTAATATTTCTCCCCCCAACCTTAGCAGGTGAGGAGATGAGATACAGCCAGTGTGATCACTTATCTGGGATGACAGCAACTAAACATGAAGAATGTGCTGGGAGAGGCAAAAGGACAGTGATCAGAAAGGCTTTTTCTTTCAACCTAAATCATGATGTTTTGGGCATCGGCTAGAGTTTTCCAAGTTATTTATAACTGTCCATCCCTGTTAGGGGATATATGCTTTATCTAAAAATAGATCATCACTTCCTAATTGGATGATAAATGTGTGTCCCAAATGAAAGCCACCTCGTTAGCAGATGTTCAGGTGAGTAATGAAACTATTACTAGCAGGACATTGGATCAGATATCGCAAGCTGCTCAGTGTTTGGATGTTGGGCTCTTTAGATTTTCTTGGGTTGGGCCCTTTATGTTACTGAAGTAGCCCTCATCACCCAGGTTCTTCAGGATGACATTTAAATTACCTCTTGCTCCCAGCATGCACTGGGACTATGCTACATCTTGTTGGAATTTATGCTGGGACCCGGCTCTTTCTCTTCCATTCTTCTAAGGGAATTTCAGTGATGCATCAAAGCCACAGGCTTAGCAGGTGTCCAAAACTCATCTCCTCTTTTCATTATTAGACAGTTCTCAGGGTAATAAAGCTGATGTGAAGCTACTCATTGCTTCTTAATCCTAGTTTCTCATTAGTGATATCTGAGAAGTAATGCTGTGACCAAGAGAAATTCTGTGCCTTTGCCTCTTGCTTGTCCCTGTAACTGCCTCAACCTCCATCCCCAGTGCCTCAGCTAGTTGCTGGTCAATTAAAAGTCAGTTGGCTGCCTGGAACCAACCTGTTGGCTTTTCCTTTCTGGGTGAGGCCTTCTGCATTGTTGCTCTGTTCTGAGTGAACCATATGGCTCTGTAATAAGTTAGTGTATCAATAAAGCCTGCTATTTTCAAAGTAAGTGATCTTACGAATGGAACCCAGAGCAGGAACACAATTATTCCACCCAAAGAAAGAGACTAATTAAACACAAGACTGCAGTGTGCACATTTTCAGGGAGAACTGAAAGTGTTCAGCTGTGGGGAGACACATTGCTCATTCATAGAGTATGGTGAGAGGAGGAAGTCTTCATCATTTTTGTAGTGATCAAAGATGTCCTTAAAAATCAGTCCTTTCATTGACCATGTGATGAATGAGGCTGACTTAGTGGGACATTTCAAGCAGCATGAATTAATTATGATCAACCAACCTTTACCCACCTCCCTTCCGTGCTTTTGCAGGAAGGGCCAGAGGCAGCTCAGCTCACACCATATGGTGGCAAATAATAGGTAACACAAGCTGGCTTCATGCCACTCTTTTGAGAACCACTTGGGAATGTCTTGTCTGAGTCTGGCTACTTCGGCCTGGCCTTGCAGCAGTATCAGAATTTGGGTAGACGCTGAGGAGGCCAACCATCCAAGTGTGACAGGACTGTCCCTGTTTCTATACTGAGAGTTCCTTAGAACTCTCATTTTCATGAACAGCCCTAATGGCCAGAGACAGGAATAGTTGTGGAAAAACTACAAGATCCAATTGAGACAGAGCCCAATACAATACTATTTTGGAGTTGAGTGGTACTGAGCAGGTCATTCTCCTTCTGTGACTACTGTAGCTATTTCCCCCCTTGACTTCTGATGGTAGGAACCACAGGTGGCCTTTTAAAAATGCCTTTGCTTACCCTTGTTCAGTACCTGGTCTGAAATTGGCCTCTGGATTTTGGATCTGAGTGTGTTTTCTCATTTGAGCTTGTGTTAGTCATGTGACCTAGGGAAGCTATCTACCTGTTCTGAGATTCAGTTTTCCTATAAGCAATGAGATACTAAAAGCACCGCAGAGATTTGCAACAAGCATTAAATGAGGCAATACTTGTAACTGACTGCTGCCCACTGCAAAAGAAGCTTTTGTAACGAAAGCAGCACTAATCTATGGCTATAAACAAATGTTTAGAAGGCAGTTTGACAATACATCTGTTTAGCAAAACAACAGTAGTAGGTTTCCCTCTAGGGTCTATAACCTGTACACTCATGGGATTTTGACCAGATTTATATGACCAGGCATGAATTACTTCCTGGGGAGCAGGCCATAAATTCAAGCAGAAAGCAGTTACCCTGTAATAGTCAAACCACTATTATACCAGTAGGCACATCTTGCTTTGCAGATTGGTAATATAGCATATAGGGTCTACCACTGGGTAAGTCCACTGATGACTTTTCTCCCTGAGCAGCTTTCATAGCACCTTCTGGCTCTATAAAAGCTAGCCACTAGAGAGGAAGTTTCCAAGTAAGTTACAGCTTGATTCCTATATGTTCTCCAACCAAAGCATGTAATATCTTGAGCAACAGGATCATCCATCTAACTATGGAGGACAACCAAAAGCAATGACAATAGCTTGTGTTGTCTTGGGGGCCTCTTGGACCTTCATGATCAATATTCCAGGAGGCATCCCACACTTGGCACTGAGATTTTCATTTAATAACCCATGTATTCTGGGAGAAGCATCATCTACCCATGCAGGGGTGTTCGAACTTCCTTTTTAAAAACTGTGTTTTTGCTGGGCGGTGGTGGCGCACGCCTTTAATCCCAGCACTCGGGAGGCAGAGGCAGGTGGATCTTTGTGAGTTCGAGGCCAGCCTGGGCTACCAAGTGAGTTCCAGGAAAGGCGCAAAGCTACACAGAGAAACCTTGTCTCGAAAAACCAAAACCAAAACCAAAACCAAAAACAAAAACAACTGTGTTTTTAATTAGCTTATGAAAATAGTGGGATTCCATAAGCTTTTTCATATATATATCCTTTTCATGTGTTTATTTCCTGTTGTCTTTATGACTCTTTGTGGTGTACAAATATTTTGATCAGTTTTTAAAAAGTAGGTTTTTGTTCTCACAGTTGAATTTTGAAAGTTCTTCATATAACCTGTATCTAGGATTTTTTTTTCAGATACATTTTGGTTTACTATTGTTTTCCATCCTGTGTTTTGTAGTTGGAATTTTCTTTGGGCCACCAACCAGCTCCCAAATAAAGACGGAGACTTATTATTAATTATGGATGCTTGGCTTTAGCTTAGGCTTGTCCCACTAGCTCTTTTAACTTAATCTGTCCTGTTTGTATTCATCTATGCTTTGCCTTGGGGCCTCTTTCACTCTGTATGTCTTACTTTGCTGCTTCCTGTGTGTCTGTCTGGCCCCTGGTGTCTCCCTGGTGTGGTGATATTGTATTCCCTAATATATTGTGCACCCTAATAAACTTATCTGGGGGTCAGAGAACAGAACAGCCACAATATTAAACATAGAGGTCAGGCAATAATAGCACATGACTTTAATCTTGGCACTCCGGAGGCAGAGATCCATCTGGATCTCTGTGAGTTCAAGGCCACATTGGAAACAGCTAGGCATGGTAACTCACGCCTTTAATCCCAGGAAGTGATGGCAGGAAGCAGAAAGGTATAAAAGGCATGAAAACCAGGAACTAGAGCTGGTTAAGCTTTCAGGCTTTTGAGCAGCAGTTCAGCTGAGATCCATTTGGATGAGGACTCAGAGGCTGCCAGTCTGAGGAAACAGGATCAGCTGAGTTGTCGAGGTGAGGTTAGCTGTGATCTGTTCTATCTTTGTCTCTGATCTTTCAGCGTTCACCCCAATCCCTCGCTCCAGGTTTGCTTTTATTAATCAGACCTGTTAAGATTCGTGTTACACCCTGGCATTTCTTTTTCTCCCTTCACCCCCCAAAATCTCTCCTCCTATTTACTCTTCCTGCCTGGAAGTCCTGTCTATACCTCCTCCCTCACTATTGGCTGTTCAGCTCTTTATTAGACCAATGAGGTGCCTTAGGCAGGCAAGGTGAGACTGCAGCACATCTTTACATAATTAAACAAATGCAACACATCTTTATATAATTAAACAAATGCAACACATCTTTACATAGTTAAATATTCCATAACAGTGTTTGTCTTTTCATTTTCCCTCTTCAGCCATTAGGTCTTCTTTTCATCTCTCTATTCTGTTTCATTTATATGTTTGCTTCTTTTGATGACAACATAACATTGTCTTGGTCACTGTAGTCTTTTCCAACTTTGACCTACTTTTCCAATATACTGCCCTGTCTTAGTTACTTTTCTATTGCTGTGATAAGACACCATCTCCAAGGCAACTTAGAAAGTGTTTAATTTGGCTTATGGTTTCAGAGAGAGCCTACCATGGAGCAAAGGAATAGCTGAGAGCTCACATCTTGATCCATAACCATGAGAGAGAGAGAGAGAGAGAGAGAGAGAGAGAGAGAGAGAGAGAGAGAGAGAGAAAGAGAGAAAGAATTGCTTACTGGGAATCACATAAGTCCTTTGAAACCGCCAAATCAGCCCCAAACCTCCTCCAATGAGCCACACCTACTAATCCCTCCCAAATAGTCACCAACTGGATACCAGGTATTCAAATATATGAGCCTATGGGGCCATTCTCATTCAAACCATCACATCCTACAATATTGAGAAGTGATGGGCACTTGTCTTATTCCTGATGTTTTTTATTTCGAGACAGGGTTTCTCTGTGTAGCTTTGCACCTTTCCTGGAACTCACTCTGTAGCCCAGGCTGGCCTCGAACTCACAGAGATCTTCCTGCCTCTGCTTCCCGAGTACTGGGATTGAAGGTGTGCACCACCACCGCCTGGCTTATTCCTGATTTTATAGGGAGAGAATTTCAGATGACGATGATGGTTATTTTATTTTGTTTTGTTTGAGACAGGGTCTCACTAAGTAGCCCTGACTGGCCTGGAACTCCCTAGGTAGACCAGGCTGGCCTTGAATGCATAGAGATCTGCCTACCTCTGGCTCCTGAATGCTGGGATTAAAGGCATGCACCACCATGGTCAGCTTTCTTTTATCTTTATCATTATCAACTGAGATAGGATCTTGCTATATATTTTTGCCTGTCCCTGTACTCACAATTTTTCTGCCTTAGGCTCCAAGTGCTGGGATAACAAGTGTACGTCACCATCCTCAGGCTTTTAGTTTTAGTCATTAAATATGTTAGCTCTGGGGTGTTTTTTTTTTTTGTAGATCCCTTATAATTTTGTGGTTGTTCTCTTTCTTCCTATGCAATTATTTTATTTTCAAATTTTATTATTATTTTAAAACTATGTGTGTATTTGTGCATGGTTTGTGCACATGCATGTGATGCCTGCAGAGGCCAGAAAAAGGCATCAGATCCTTTGGACTAGATGTGCTTGTGAGCCACCTGATGTTGTGATGCTGGAAACAGAACTCCAGTCCTGTGTAAAAGCAGTGTGCTCTTAACCACAGAGCCATCTCTCCAGTCCTGGGAATTCTTTAAAAAAAAAAAAAGAAATAGATGTTAAATTTTTGTAAAATACCTTTCCTGAATCTGTTGAGATGATTGGTTTCTATTTATAGTTTATTAATATTGTGGACTAAATTGACTGATTTTTTAAAAATGTTAAGCCATTCTTGGGTATCAAACCACTATCAAATCTCACTTATGATATAAAATAATCATACGTATTGTTTGATCAATTTTAAAAAGTTAATTTTGAGGTGGTTTGTTACTTGCTTTATTGGTTAAAATTTTGGTAAATGTTGAGTGTGCACACAAAAAGTGTGTGCCTCCTGCCATGTGAAGTCTCCTGAGTATTGGTGTGGCCAGGTAAGTTGACAACATTACCTCTTCTGGACCTGTAGTGTTTGCATCCTGCCTTGTAAAGTCTCCTGAATGTCAATGTGGCCAGGTGACTTGACATTACCTCTTCTGGACATGTAGTAAAAAGGAATTATTATAATATCTCACTTGATTTATAGATTTTTTTCCTTCCTGTATTTGACATTCTGCTACTTGGGGCAGAAACATTTGGAATTGTTCTATCCTCAGAATAGGCTTGTTTCTCATTATGAAATTATTTTATTTATTACTAGAATGTTCTTTGCTTGGAGATGTGTTGTGCATGTCTATAGTCTCAGAACTTGAGAGAAAGAGGCAGGAGGATCAGAAGTTCAAGGTCATCCTCCCTATATAGTGAGTTTAAGACTAAGCTGGTTATGGGTCTCAAACAAACAATAAAAAGGTCACTTCACTTTCTTTCATATTGTTTCTGAGGAACAATATACTTTAATTCTTTTCTTTGTTCTTTTGTATGTAGTATGTCATTTTAAACTATGGCTGCATATAAGATTTTTTTTCTTTATAATTGATTCTGAACAATTTGACTGTAATGCACCTGGGAGCCATTTTCTTTATATTTCTTAGGTTTTACTGTGCTAAAGCCTTTTGGGTCTATGAGTTAAAGTTTTCATTAAATTTGGAAAAGTTTTATTCAGGATTTCTTCAACTGTGTCTTTCCCTTGCCTTCTATCTTGGTTTGGGTTTCTATTTCTGTGAAGAGACATGATGGCCACAGCAACTCTTATATAGGAAAACATTTAATTGGGGGTAGCTTACAGTTTCAAAGGCTTAGTCCATTATCTTTATGATGGGGCATAGCCACATGTGGGCAGACATAGTGTAGGAAAAGGAGCTGAGAGTTCTACATCTGGATCCACAGACAGCAGAAGGAATCTGTGTACTGGACATAGCTTGAGCATATGTGAGACCTCAAAGCCTGCCTCCATAGTGACATACTTCCTCCAATAAGGTCACACCTATTCAGCAAGGCCACACCTCCTAAGAGTGTCACTCCCTATAGGCCAAGTATTCAAACATATGAGTCTATGGGGCCATACCTATTCAAGCCATCACACCCTCCTTTCTCTTCTCTTCAGAGGCTCCATTACATACAGACTAAGTTGCTTAATGTCTCACAATTTACTGATAACACTGATTGCTTTTTTTTTTTTTTTTTTTGGTTTTTCGAGACAGGGTTTCTCTGTGTAGCTTTGCGCCTTTCCTGGAACTCACTCAGTAGACCAGGCTGGCCTTGAACTCACAGAGATCCACCTGCCTCTGCCTCCCGAGTGCTGGGATTAAAGGCGTGCGCCACCAACGCCCGGCGATTGCTTTTTTAAAAGTTTTTTCCTATTTTTCATTTTACAAGCTTTTCATTTTTATGTCTTCTCTGATGCCTAGTTTGCCATTGGTTGCATTAAGTATATTTCCTCTATCTTCCTACTCTGGCTGCCATGGAGTGTTTCTCCCCTTACGGTTCTTCCATAGCCTTCATTCCAGTGTACTCTCCTACTTCTCTTCAGTCCCCGAACTCTCCTAACCCAAAGCTTCTTTATCCTGGGTTTGTCACAGGTATCTCAGCCATCCATTCTATACACAGTGCATGGTATTTCTATAAGGATGCACATTTCTTACCAGGGCACACATTGTACGCCTTCAGTCAGTTACTCCTATTGTCTTCTGAAAGTGTGCTCAAGGGGTTTTGAGTTCCCTCCTCTGTAAACTTTTCCACACACTGATTGGCTGTTTCCTTCTGTGTCTTCATGAGCATGTGTCTTCTCCCCTCACCATTGTACCTACCATTTTCTTCTTGGCAATTAATTCTGAACTGCTCCCACCTTATTAGCTCATGACACTTTTGAAAAGGCACCTGGATAAGAACACCTAAGAGCCGTATGAAAAATGTTCTGTGTGCTATCTTGGTGTGCTCTCTCCAGCCCTTTCTCCTTGGTTCACTGCAGGCTTACCTGTGTTTTTCTAGCTAGACTAGAACCTTCAATTTCAAGTCAATTAGCCTTGGGATAGGTAGAGGACTTATCAAGCAATCCTGGGCATCCAGGCCTCCTGAGAGCCAGCCCCACCCAGGAGAATCAGATACTATGATGAACTGCAAGAGATACAGAGGTAAGTAAAATAGGAGCAAAGCGTAAAGGATGTGCATAACACAGGAACAACTGAGTCCTGAAACACTGGGGATCACACTTTTCTATCTACTGGAAATGGCCATTCACTTTGATGAGTGGCTTTTGAATTAATGTCTCCAAGTTGCTTCCTTGTCTAAAGCTTAGTTTTGAGTCCCATCATCTTGAACATCTTCTGAACATAACATTGAAGTGAATGTGATCATATGATCTATCAAATATTAACTCAGTCTATTTATACTTTCTGGGGGAAGGCAGGAATCCCCTGAGTTTACATTTTATACAATGCCTATCTACATAGTCAGACATATTTAACTTGAACTCCTGTGGGAAGACAGTCTAGATTAAGGAAACATTTGAATCCTAATGGATACTTTCAATAATTCATTGGATTTCATGGGACTACAGTTATAGATGGTTGTGAACTTCCATGTGGGTTCTGGGAATTGAACTCAGTACCCTGGAAGAGCAGCAAATGCTCTTAACTGCTTTGCCATTTCTCCAGCCCCATAATTTCAGTAATTCATGTTTTTTTTAAAGACCAATTATGGCTTGTAACTACAGAGAAAGAAAATCTTTGGCTTAAGTATGTGTGATTTACTAGGAAACATAGGTATCCATGGTTGGGATGGCTGAAAACACAGACTTGAGACTATCTTCAGCACTGACTCCCACAGCGTCTAGAACTGGGCCATCCAACAGTAGCCCCTCCATGGTCAGAGAGTTATTGACTGAATAGGCCCCTGTCCCAGCCCTGATCTCTAGAGCTGTTATGTCCATCTCTGCCAGGAGCCATACCAGCAAAATGAATGCGCAGCCTTGCTCTCTATCTAACATCTTCTAAGTCAGAGTCTAATGAATGTATTTCTCTTTCCATGTACCTTAATTTTGAACCAAGGTTCAAGGGACCATAGAACCTGAATCACATTTTGAAGTCTAGCTGCAAGACAGTTTGAGAAACCATTGTGTGAGTTTTCCTGCCTCTGTGCAGAAGGCATCTGGAATAAATGTGGAAGGAACATCTTCCTCGTATGAATTCTTCTTGATGTTTTACCTACCAAAGTGTTCAGTAAATGTTCATTTAAAAAATGTTCACTTAGACGGGGTGGTGGTGGCATATCCTTCTACTTCCAGAAACAGGGCATGCTTCTGAAGACATTTTGTGTGATTTTTCTGGAGAGACATGCACAAGCACCTTGATCACCCCAGATAGATAACCAACAACAGACCTAAGATTCCACCAAAGTATAACTTAGTGGGCCAATGAATTTACTGGGGCTGCTTACGGGGTATGGGTAAGGAGCTACGGGGACAGATGACTCAAAGGCTAGCTATATCACTGAAAACCTTCCCCAGCCTGAGTAATAACTTATATGACCTTGGAGCTCTCTGCCTGACCTTCAGGCAGCTTGATAGTTTAGAGAGTCTTTTACAGGCAGCTGGGCTGGTCAGGTCTCCTTTCCCCAGCTGTTTACTGTCTCCATAACCTTGGGGAGGAGCCTTGTGAATATTGTTAGTTTTAGAAACTTCCTAAGACCTTGGAGTTGTTTATTTCCAGTATCTCATGAACCTACCTACTCCTTACTGGAGGGACTGATCAGACATGCTGTTGCTTTTGCTCCATTGTGTTGGCCAAAGTACATCACACGATTCAGTTCAAAAATCAAAGGGTAGTAAACATGACAGGAGAGGAGTTCTAAAGTAGTCATATGCCTGTGCTGGTACAGGCAGAGAATCAGGACACTCATACAACAGTCTCACACATTAACCATGAGCAGGAGAAAAGGAGGGAGGGGGAACAAGGATTAGTATGTAAAAGGAAAGAAAAAAATTTAAATAAAAAATTATAAAAAATAAAGCACAAAGCATTAGAATCCCAATACTTTCACTTGAAAGTGACAGAAACATGTCTGAGACAAAGCTCAAGCTAGGGGGTAGAGGGCTTAGCTGGCAAGTGCCACTGTTTATGTGTAGCTAGATCGAGGGGCTCAGATGAGATTGGTAGGGCTGTTTCTCTTCTGTCCCCACGGCCGAGCATCCTGTTATGTTGCCATTATCCTGCAGATGGCAGGTAGATAAGATAGCTCCATTAGTTTCAAGGTTTCCTGGTGTTTATTCTTGCCAAGGGAACACAATTAGTAAGTATATACCCAAAGTCTTGGGTAAGTCTTTGATTGGCCCAGATTAATCCATATGACTTTCTCAAAAACAATGGTGATAATGGAAGATATGGAGTGTTCTGATTGGTTAGTCTGTGTCACATGTCCAGCCTTATGTTAAAGAGGTAGAAGTATTCACAAAAGCCAAACAAAGCATAACTAAAATGGGGAAAGATGGTTTTTCCAAGGGAACAGCAGAATAGTATTACTAGCTGGTAGAGAGTGGGGTGTTAAATATATATGACACAGATGTTCTCCACCTTCCAGGGTAGAGTGGAGTGAAAACGATGCTGTGGAATGTGTCTCTTGTTTGCCTCTTATAGCAGCCTCACCTCATTATGGTCCCACCCAATCTACAGTTTTTAGGGACAGTACAGTGGTGTACTAGGTGTGGTGGTCTAAATAAGAATGGCTTTCATAGGCTCTTATCTTTGAATTTTTAGTCACTAGGGAGTGGGAATTATCAGAATCACTGTTACATAGATCCTGTGCTCCAGGTCTGCTGCTCTTCTCGGAAGGTACCTCACAACTCTGGCATCTCCAATATCTTGGAGGCTTCACCATCACAGCTTCACACACCTGTGAAGGACACCCCTGACACACACTTGGCATCAGTGGCTTTCCTTAGGCAAGGAGGGAGATTCCACAATCTCTTTCTTGTTTTCTTGACTCTTAAAGCCAGAACTACATGCCTTAAGCTGTCACCTGTAGCCAGTTTTCCTGTGCCAGCAGTAGCTCCCAAATAACCATGCAGTGGCTTAATATTAGTTGTAAATGCCCAGCCAATAGCTCAGGCTTGTTACTAGCTAACTCTTACATTTAAATTAACCCATATTTCTTATCTATCCTCTGCCACATGGCTCATGACTTGTTACCTCATTTTCTACACATCTTGCTTCCTCTGTGTCTGCTGGTGTCTCCTCTGATTCTGCCCTTTTTCCATCCCAGCATCCTTAGTTTGGTTGTCCTGCCTATACTTCCTGCTTTGCTACTGGCCAGTCATCTTTTTATTAAACCAATTGGAGTGACAAATCTTTATAGTATACAAAAGGATTATTCCATAGCAGCCTCCTTTTGCTGCTTGGTGAGGCTGCAACTTGGCCCCCTCATTCAATTACATTGGCATCAGCTTTCTGTTGTTGATGGTTTCCTTCACTGCTTAAACTTTTCTTTAGTTCTTTTGCATAAGTTGGAAGTGTAATTGCATAGGGTCTTGCCCTGATATTACCACACCCTTTATTCCATTTAGCATTAGGCTTTTCTTTAAACTTTTTATCTCCTTGAGCACAGGACTTGGCTCCAAAGTAACCCTTCCTTGTGTTCTTTTTCTCCTCACACTGTACATTTTGTATTTCTTTTCGTCGCTATAGATCTGTGTAAGTAATAACTACCGGATATAGTCAATACTAGGCTGTCTTAAAATCTCCTCTGCCAATGCCATTAATCCAAAACTTCAAATTAGCCTCAGGCAGATTTTTAGAACAAGGGTAAAAAGCAGTCATGTTCTTTGTTAAAATATCACAAAACCAATTTCTACTTCTTCCTCTCTGGATCCTCTTGAGCCATGCTGTCATAATTTACATTGTTCTCAAAACTGTTATCTTCTGTTTCCTACTACTATAGCCCATTAAACCCCACTTAAAGCAGTCAACTGCTTTCCTAGTCCAAAGCCCCCAAGCCCACACTCCTCCAACATGCAGCATGGTCAGGCCTGTTACAGAAGTATACCAGTTCTTGGTACAAATTTCTGTCTTAGTGTTCTATTGCTGTAAAAGACACTGTGACTAAGGCAACTCTTGTAAAAGAAAACGTTTAATTGGGGGCTTGCTTGCAGTTTTAGAGGATCAGTCCATTATCATCATAGCAGGAGGCATGGTGGCACACATGCATTGGAGCAGTAGCTGAGAGATACATCCTGATCTGCAGGGAGAGAGAGAGAGAGAGAGAGAGAGAGAGAGAGAGAGAGAGAGAGAGAACGAACGAACAGGCAGACAGGCAGACAGATAGACAGACAGACACACTGGGCATGGCATGAGCTTTTGAAACCTGAAAGCTTGCCCCCAGTTACACACTTCCTCCAACAAGGCCATACCTCCTAATCCTTTCAAACAGTTCCACTCTCTGGTGACTAAGTATTCAAATATAGGAGCTTATGGGAGCCATTCTTATTCAAACTACCACAGAGTCAGAGCTCTGAAGAGCTCTTTGACATTAGACATGGAGATACAGAATTTGAAGTTTGCCATGCTGGATTTCATCCCTACTTTGGTTCAATATTTTCTCATTATGCTTCCTTTCCTCCATTTTGGAATGGTAATGTATATTATGTGCCACTGTATGTTGGAAGTATATGATCTGCTTTTTGATTTTGATTTTATAGGGAGTTGCAATTAAGAGATTGCCATGAGTCTCAGAAGAGACTTTGGACTTTTAAATAGTATTGAGACTGAGACTATGAAAGACTTTGGGTTGGACTTTTGAAGTTGAACTAAACATATTTTGCGTTATGATGTAGCTACAAGTCTATGGGGGCCACAAATGGAATGTGGTGGTTTGAATAAGAATGGCCCCCATAGGCTCTTGTATTTGAATGCTTAGTCACCAGAGAATGGAACTGTTTGAAAAGATGGATGTCAGTCACTAGGTGTTGTGGATAATCTTTTTGTATACTGTAAAGATGTGTCTCTGCCTAAAGTGCCTTCCGCTTGGTTAGTAAAGAGATGAATAGCCAATAGCTAGGCAGGAGAAAATAGGCAGGACTTTGGGGGAGAGGGAGGAACACAGGGTTAGAATCTGGTGTGGCAGGAGATGCCAGCAAGACACAGAGGGAGTTGGACATACAGAATGAAGGAGAGGTAGAAAGCCACATGGCAGAATGTAGATTAATAGAAGCAGGTTAATTTAAGTTATAAAAGCTAGTTGGGAACAAGCCTAAGCTAAAGGCCAAACTTTTCAGTCTCTGTGCCATTATTTGGGAGCTGGCGGTCCCAAAAGAAAGTCCAACAAGAAAGTCCAACTACAACTAGGGGTAGACTTTGGGGCTTCAAAAGTTTATACCAGACCCAGTCTCTCTCTCTCTCTTTCTCTCTGCCTTCAGATCAAGGTATAGCTCTCAGCTACTGCTCCAGTGTCATGCATGCCACCATACTCCCTGCCATGATGATAATGGACTGATCCCTTGAAACTGTAAGCAAGCCCCCAGTTAAGTGCTTCCTTGTTGTAGAATATTATTTTAAGGTGTGCTACTTTTGTTTATGCTGTCTTGTTTAACTTTTAAAAGCTGTGTTACTTTGCCTGTCTAAAACACCTGATGGTCTAATAAATAATTGAATGGCTAATAGCAAGGCAGGAGAAAGGATAGGCAGGGATGGCAGGCAGAGAAAATATATAGGAGAAGAAGCAAGAAAAGGAGGAAAAAGTAGTCAGAGAAGGAGGAGGACATCAGGGGCCAGCCACCCAGCTACACAATCAGCAATAGAGTAAAAAAACAAAGAAAAGTATATAGGAATAGAAAGGGAAAAGCCCAGAGACAAAAGGTAGATGGGATAACTTAAGTTAAGGAAAGCTGACCAGAAATAAGTCAAGCTAAGCCCGGGCATTCATAATTAAGAATAAGCCTCTGTGTGTGATTTATTGGGGAACTAGGTGGTAGGCACCCCAAAAGAGCAAAAACAAACAACACTTCCTTTTATAAGTGTTGCTGTAGTTACGATTTTTCTCATAGCAATAGAACCCTGACTAAGACACCAGGGATGCATTGGGGCAGAGGGTCATCACCATGAAAAAGTGCAAAGGATAGGATAATACCTAGTGCTGCTGCTCAAGTGGGTATTGACAAAGCACTTTGCCATCTAGGAACAGGCACCAAGTGGAGCCCTTGAAGATCTGTAAAGTACCTGCCAATTCTTGTGATGTGTGACCCTACATCTGCCTTCAGTTGCAAATGTGATGGGACATCTGGGGATTGACTTTTCACCCCAGTCCTGTGGATGACACATGTATAGTGGTATTCTATTTGCACTGAAATGTGATTTTATTTGTATGTTAATAAATAAAGTTGCCTAGGGGTCAGAGCTATCAGCAAGCCATAGCAAAAGCCAGGGCGGTGGTGGTGCACGCCTTTAATCCTAGCACTCGGCAGGCAAAACTAGGAAGATCTCTGTGTGTTCAAGGATACAGCCAGCATTGGAGACACATGCCCTTAATCTCAATACCAACCATAGAAGACTTGGAGGTCTATACAGAGAGGCAGTGACGAGGCAGTCACGTAGTTGGGTTTACAACCAATGAGAAGGCAGATCAGAACTCTTATTTAAAGTCAAACGCACAGGAAGTAGTCTTTTCGGAGAGGTCTCTAGGCGGGAGAGGCTAGCTGGCGGAAAAGCGGGTAAGACTCTTAGCTCTGACCTCTTTGGCTTTCATCTTTACATTGGCTCTGTGTCTCTTATTTAATAAGGCAGTTGGTTACATCTACACACATGCATGTATGGTAATGACCAGGCAAGTGATGCCAAAGTTGGAGAGTGCATTCCACCATTGGTGTGTTTTGGGGTGTGGCAGCTTTGGCCATCAGCAGCCACAATAAGGCTAGTGTAAGGAGTGTGGAGTGTGAGTCCTTTGTCTCTAAACACTCATGAGCATAAGCTGTGAAGGCAATACAGACCCCATCTTAGAGTAGGGCCACCATCTTAGACCACCTGCTGTACTCAGTTCTAGAAGGACCTCAGGAATGTGCCATGACAACTTAAACAGATACAGAGCAGTATGCTCCTGCAGACATTCTGTCTGCAGTTTATGGCCATTGAAGATATTTTGATAATCTTGTTGAGCAATCCAGATAATCCTGCCCAGCAAGTTGTGGTTCTCTGCCAAAAAGTCCAACACAATAGTTTCAAAAAGTCATCTTGCCCCATATCCCTTCTACCCAATCCCAAGTTGCCAAAGCATGTAATTCCCAGCTTCCGGTTATTCCCTATAAAAACTCTCTACCCCTGGGCCCGCCTCTGCTGCCACATTTCCCTCCATCTGCCGCGTGGTGGCCCAGGTTCGAACCTGACAATAAAAGAACCCTTATGTGCTTGCATTGGAAACTGGCTCCTTGGTGGTCTCTGGAGGTTTCTTGAAACAGGTACAACAAAGCCACTTTGGCATAAGGCAGTGAGTGATACAGGCATTTCAAGGGTGCAAACTAGATATTTTCTCTGCTCTTAGAAAGAAGTCCCAAGTTTCCATCTTGATCAAGTCACTTGGCCTCCTAGAGCCTCAATTTCCTTGTCTGTAAGATTGGGATGGTGTCTACCCTGCCAGTATTCCAGGGCCACTATGAGTGCTGGTTCATAGAACCATAAACATATTGCATTATTTTTTAAGGTATCATTTGCTTGTAAGGGACTCTATTCAGATACTACCACTATCTAATTGAGATCAACAACTGCTTACTGACAGCTGTATACTCTAGAAGTTCCAAGAATGTACCCACCAAATGCCATTGAGGTATTTGGCTGCAGAAAAGCACATGGTGTCAGCAGGTCATGTAGCATGTCAGATGGAGTGCTAGTTCGTGCAATTCTCTGAACTTTACCTGTGGCCTCTTTAGTGTGATACCCTGTGGTAAGACCAATCCTGGAAGGCATTAAGAGGCTTCTCTGGTACGTTCTAGATGCCAGTTGCCTCATCCTTCTGCTGGGAATGTGATAAAGGAAAGAGAGATCAAATATTGTGAGTGGCTGCTAGGACTCCCTGCCCTGATCCTCTGCCCAACTGGTCTGTCCTTTACAAGAGTTTCCTTCTCTTATTCTGCTCTTTATGGCATGGGAAAGCTTGTCTTTTAATTAGCACAATTGCTAGGCAGGAAGGGTGGGATGCAGCTATGCTGACCTGCCCAGGAGCATCTTGGCCAGACATAGTGCTTATGTCTTTGAACTCTGTTGGGGTCATGGGTGGTGCAGAAGGAAGCTTCAGTTTCAGTATGGTGAGAAGACAGCAGACAGGGTAAGTGTGCTGGCTCTTGCTGGGTTCTGGGTGGACCATGCATGCTATCTGCTTCCATGAGGCACAGGCATGAATTACAATGAAGTTTATGTGTCAGGGATATAGGGACACAGAAAATAAAGATAAAAAAGAAAAGTACGTGGAAAAAAGGAGATGTATGCAGAAGCTAGAAATCAACTGCCTATGATGGAGGTCTAGATCTGGCTCTGGCCTGGCTGGTAAGCAAAAGAAAAAGTCAGTGTGACAGGGTTTTAGTGTCTTTGTCTAATGGAAAGAAACAAGTGTTCAGATAAAGCAAATTGTTTCCCTCTGGCACAGTGTTCTAGAAGGATGTTATCAATAGGATTTCTATGTTAGAGAACACCCAGTAATAGAAGTAAGCCCCAACAAGCTGGGGAAAGGTGTTCTTAGTAAGGGTTTCTATTGCTGTGAAGAGACACCATGACATGGCAACTCTTTTTTTTTTTTTTTTTTTTTTTTTTAGACAGGGTTTCTCTGTTTGGCCTTAGTTGTCCTGGAACTCACTCTGTAGACGGGGCTAGCCTTGAACTCTCAGAGATCTGACTGTCTCTGCCTCCCTAGTGCTGGGATTAAAGGCATGTGCCACCACCACCTGGCTAACAGCAGATCTTTTAAGGGAAAAACATTCAATTGCGGTGGCTTACATTTTCAGAGGTTTAGTCTATTATCATGGCGGGACATGGCAGTGTGCAGGCAGACATCTTGATCAGAAAACAACAGGAAGTGGACTGTCCCACTGGGCGTGGCTTAAGCATGTATGAGACCTCAAAGCCTGCCTCCACAATGACACATTTCCTCCAACAAGGTCACACCTCCTAATAGTGTCACTCTCTTTGGGGGCCATGTGCTTTCAAACACCACAGAAGGCCTTGCCTCACTGGCTGGCACATTATAGGCTGATACATTTATGGTCTTTGTGGCTTTATTTTCTTTCATTCTCTGTTGCCTCCTTTCTCTTCATCTCTTCCTCCTTTTCCTCCTTCTTTGTCTTCCTGTCCTCACTCTTTTTCTTTTTTTCTCCTTGGCCTTCCATCCCATGCCCTCTCATACCATTCCTCTCTCTGTCCCTCCCTTTCTTACCCTCCTCCCTTTCTTTTTCTCTTCCTTCTCTCTTATCACATCTCTTCTTTCCTCCCTCCCTCCCTCCCTCCTTCCCTCCTTCCCTCTCTGCCTGCCTGCCTTTCTTTGTCTCTTCCTCCTCCCCTTCCTCCTTCTTTCTCTTTTCTTTCAAATAGGACCTCACTGTACAGCACACATTGGCCTTAAACTCCCTGTTTAGCCCAGGCTGAATTCAAACTTTTGGCCCTCCTGCTGAGCTTACAGATGTCTGCCATGTTCCTGGTCTTTGCTGTTCCAGTGTCTGTTTCCTGCTGACTGTAGCTCTGTGTAAACAGGGATATGGTTCATTTTGCTGATTGTAAGCTTCTACACATTTTTGAGGTCCTCAAAGGGGAATATTAAGAGCATTTAATGAGACATCAGTATTTTATAGACTATAGGAGGGAGATCTGACTCAGATCCTGGGATCAGTTAAGGGGAAGATGGTTCCCTAGGGAAAGACACATGTCAGTCAACTTAAAGGATTAATACGATTTAGGCAGAGAGCACAAGGAGAAGATTCAGAAAGAGAAATAAAACTCAGACTCAGTTTGAGGTCAAGATGGAGAGCAGGATGGAGAGGGTGGAGGGACAGGTAAAAGCCTTGAGACTGCAGACAAAACTAGCCTCTACTTAAGAGGCTTTGGGTAGCTCCCAAATTCAGACATGATCACTGGGCTTTTTAAGAGATGATCATTTTGAATTTGAGGAAGACTATGGTGGCTTACTCTTCATTGTCAACTTCACTGGATTTGGAATCACCCAGCAGATACACTTTTGGGCATACTATGGAATGTTTAACTAGAGAAAACACAGCCTGAATATAGGGAACTCCATCCCATGGACTAGGGTCCCAGGACTGAATGAAGGGGGGAAAAGGAGGTGCTCATCTCTCTCTGCTTCATGAGGAGGTAGTGTGATCATCTGCCTTATGCTACTCCCACCATGGCTAGAGCTACACTTGTGTCTAGACCTTACCCAATGTGACAGACTGTTCCTTCAATTGTGAGCCAAAACAGATCCTTCCTAAGTTTCCTTTGTCAGGTATTTGGATACAGCAACAAGAAGAGGAACTAATAAAACTTGGATGACTACAAGGTGGTGGCGCACACCTTTTATCCCAGAACTTGGGAGGCAGAGGCAGATGGATCTCTCTGAGTTCAAGGCCAGCCTGGTCTACTGTGTGAGTTTCAGGACAGCCAAAGCTACACAGAGAAACCTTGTCTTGAGAAACAAACAAACAAACAAACAAACAACCCTCCCCCCAAAAACCAGAAAAAAACCAAAACAATTTGGATGAGCCAGGGACTTGGGTGAGGACCACAGGTTCAGGGACAGAGTGAGTGGAGGGCTTAGAGAAAAAGCATAGATTAGAAGCCAAGTTCAGCATCTAACAAGATGGGGTTGATGTTGAAGAAGGCAGGAATCTAGAGGCCTACCTTTTTGGATGACTGACAACTGGTGAGTACTCATTAGATGAGAACACTGAGGAGGGGCAGACTTTCCTGGGGGAAAGATTGAATCTGAGGTGCCATATAACACTGTAGAACACATGCCTTCCACACAAGGATCTGCCATTGGAGAGAGCCATGCCAGTTACTCAGTGCTTGTGAGTCACCAGCATACAGAATTCAGGTGACGTGATTAAAGATCTTGGGAGAGGCAGAAGAATCAATGGATCACTCGGGTGGTTGGAGAGAGTATAAAATGAGTGAGTGTGAGTGTGATGTGAGGAAGGCACAAGGAAGTCAGCCTTCAAATCTGGCCGGTAAGACTTCCAGGAAGCAGAAAAGAGCCAACTATGTCAAATGTTACTAAAAGATCAGCAAAGATAAAGACTGACAAATGCCTTTGGCATTTAGTGATCCGGAGGTCACTGATGATCCTCACATGGGGTGGTGATGTGGGAGTGATGGTGGTGTGGTTGGGTGGTGGTGAGTAATGGTAATACTGATGCAAATCTAGTGGACCTGTGAGACAGAGGAGTGGGGACAATTGATACGAAGAAATGTGTGTATTAAAGGAAGGAAGCAAGGGAGGTGGTTGGAGAGCAAGGTGGGCAATGTGGGAGTTTTAAGTTCATTTGTCTTTTGAGATAGGACACCACAAAATTTATGTACAATATTTTCAGCTGCAGCTTCTGCTTGAGATACAGAAATGGCTGTTGTGGAGTAGTCTCATCTGTGAGTTCTTCAAAAAATTCCAAAGAGATATTTTAGGAGGGACTAATGTGGTCCAAGAATTTTGTGAGACTTTCATTCCCCAGGGGAGGGAGTTCTGGAGATCCAGAGAGGGAAGTGGCACCAGCGAAGCACAGCATTGTTAGGTTCAGGGAAAAGAGCAAGGTGGGATGAAATGAATGACAAATGACGCTGGTGGTGGTGCTGGTTACCCTGTGGAAAGTCACGGTCACAACAGAACCCAGTATTAGTTCAGAGTTTTATTAGGAGGAAGGGAGTAGGGGAGCATGTGCGGAGAGCAGAGGGAAAGATAGTGAGGTGGAGGGAGAGAGAGCAGAGCAGAGAGAGAGAGGGTAGGGTCTGCGTCCAGCTTTTTAAGGGCTCCCGGTAAAGCGGGCTTACCGAGCTACACCACTCGTGCTGATTGTGTGACCACGCCGCGTGTAAGACGCAAGACCCTTTGCTTAACTCCTGAACTGCGTCTGTGTGGTCATGTAGTTGGAGTGAGGGCAGAATTCTAACAGGGATGACCAAGTACCCTCTGCTCCTGGCTTCAGGGTTCTTAGACTGACTGAACATGGGTCTGATGGGAGGGGGCAATGGGCAGCCAGATTATGCAGGGCAATATCTTACGGGGAGTGAGGCTGTAGAAGCAAGGGAGGGGACGCATATCTATCCATGTAAAGTTTTTCTTTCTAGTCTCTTAAAATAGAGTAGAGTTGAAGGGATGGGGGAAGGGAAGAGAAAAACAGAGTGTAAGACATAGACCTATAATCCTAGCACTCTCAAGGTGGAGATAGGAGGATCAGTTCTAGGCCACGTGAGACTCTACCTCAGAAAAACAAACCCCAGAAATTACCAACTTAGGAAGTATGTGTGTCCTCACTGTAGTAATCGTGAGAAAAATGAGAGGGCTAACTACTCCCCCAATGCTCCATTTATGGGGAAAGACTATCTGGTGAAGAAAGAAAGGTGATATTCCTGATGTGTTACCAGAAAAATCCAGAACCACGGCAAAGCCTCAGCTGAACCCCATAATGCTACATTGAATCCCTCTGTCTTTTGCCCCTACTTAGGGCACCTGGCTAATGGAAATTAGTATTGAGCCAGACATTCAGTCACAGCCTCACTCTGGGGTTTTTGGGCTGCAGAGTGTCATTAAATTAACTGAAGGTTTTCTGTGTGGGCCGGGAGCAGTGATGCAGGGACGTAGGATCTGTTGTGTGCTGCCCTGAGTGCTTGGAGATGTGATAATCCAATCAAAGCCTGTTCTGTCACAGCTCCCCCACCCCCACCCCAGCCAGGTCCACCCACATGGTCTCTAGCCCAGCAACCAGACGGACCTTTGAAATGGAACAATTGAATCTAAAGCAGGCTGTCTGAGCTGATGTTTCCCTCATCCTCAGCCAGCACTGTGACCCTCCTCCAATTGTCTTCATTGGCAGCCAAGACGGTCTCGATGGGACTCAAACAGCTGGCTCCAAATTGTGCTCTCTGTGCTCTGAGTTGCAGACGCCTGTTCTTCTTACCACCTGCCTAGGCTACCTCCACATCCCTCTTCTGACTTCCTGCTCCGAAGTCAAAAGCTCTGGGGCTTGCCCTCTGATGTCAAGGACCTGGAAGCCACATCTGGCCACCTAGCTACACAACACACAACCTGGGTAGCCTTTACTTGAGTTTGGTGTGAATGGCACCCCCTGGAGCTGTGTTGGTGGCAAGTATTCAGGGACTCTGGCCAGAAAGAAGGGATTGTCTGTGAAATTCTTCCACGTTTTGTCTACAGAGGTAACCAGGAAGAGAGGGAGAAGGGGCTTCTTCTGTAAGCAAGAAGGGCTGCTCCATTTTGTCAGCTGTTTCCTTCTCACCCCATAACTATATTCCTTGCTGGTGACCCCTCATTCAACCTCAAGTGTTTGCCCAGGATCAGGAAGAAAAGGATAGGAACAGGGTTTGAAGAGACTTTGGACAACATCTAGTGTAGCTTTTTAGAACCATCAGGTGATAGTGTTCAAGATGGGAAAACTGAGGCTGGAAAATGGCGAGGGAGGGCCTAAAAGCAAATTGGAGGCAGACCAGACATAATCTCCTTGTTGTCTCATGAGCCCCTGGGCACAGAGCTCTTGGGCCCAACCACGGTTCCTGGCACTTAGTGGATTCTGGATAATTGTTGGTTGGTGGACTGAACTAATGGGAACAATGGAGATACATCTAGGAAGAAGTATTAGACCCTGAGTGTCTCAGTATCAGGGTCATATAAACTTCATCTTTACATCCTCAGGACTCAAAGCAGAGCCTGAGACACAGCTGCTCAGTATAGGTTTAATTAATTCAACATAGTTGGAAACAATATGACTGGGTCTTCAAACCAGGAGTCCACATACCTGTAATTTTGGGAATTTGAGAAAGCCATCCTTCCAGGACTTTAGGTATAGTTAAAGGAGGCTCTGGGGTGAGGAATGTACCTCAGTCACTGACTTGGGTGTTAGGAAACCCAGACTCCTGTCCCCTGCCTTTCTGTCTATTGTGGGTCAAGTCCATTATCTTCTCTGGGCTTTACTTTTTCCTCTGGCTGTGTGGTCCTCCAAGTTCCTACTAGCGCCAACATCTTGAGAATGAAGACTGGGGACACAGAGCACAAAGGTCTGTGGTGCTAGTCTTTATAAGTGGATTTGGGGGAGGTATAGAGAGAGCTCTGTATTCTTTCCAAACCCTTTCCAGGCCAGAGGGCACAGTGGGAAGCAGCCTGCCTCTCAAGGATAGAAATGAAAAGGAAAGGAAGTGGAGCCTTATGTTCTGGAGTAGTTGCCCAAGGAAGGAAGGCCACAGCACAGGGACAGGGCTAAGTCTGGACCATAATGGCCCTAGCGCAAGTAAAACTCCAGTCCACCAGAGACATGTTGCTGCCTTTGGGTCATTAAGTGCCACTTCAAATGCCAATACTGTTGTTGCCATGGCAGGGACACACTGGGGGAGAGGACAGAACCCCAGAGGGCACAATTCATGGTTTATGTCCTTTGTGGCCCCTGGAGAGATTGATTATGTATGACTATTGTGGAATATTATTTTAACTGGGCAAAGATGTATTACATTTATTTATGCTTTGGAATATTACTTTAACCGTGAAAAGGTGTTACATTTGTTTATGCTGCATTTGTTTAACTATGTAAAGATGTATTGCATCTGTCTCACCTTGCCTGCCTAAGGCACCTGATTGGTCTAATAAAGAGCTGAATGGCCAATAGCTAGGTAGAGAAAGGATAGGCAGGGCTGGCGGGCAAAGAGAATAAGTGGGAGGATAAATCTAGGCTTGAGAGAAAAGAGGGGAGAACGAGAGAAGGAGGAGAGAATGATGGACAGGCCTGGGGAAGAAGCCAGGCAGATGCCAGCCAGACATACAGAAGCAGTGAAAGATATGCAGAAGTAAGAGAGGTAATGAGCCCCGAGGCAAAAGATAGATAAAGAGAAACAGGTTAATTTAAGTAAAAGAGCCAGCCAGAACGTGCCTAAGCTAGGCCGAGCATTCATTCATAACTAATACTAAGTCTCTGTGTCATGATTTGGGGCTGGTTGGTGGCCCTAAAAGAAAAGGCCTGGTACATATGACTTCAGAGTTAGCTGTAAACTGCTCTACGAAAGTTGAGGGAGGACAGGGAGTCCTAGTGGTGACCTAAAGCTTTGTCCCTGAAATGACCAAGTAACACCTGCCGTTGACTGAACCCCAGTGACTGAACAAGGTCACATGTAATGACCCTTGTATCTTCTCCAGCTGTTTTGGGGTTTGTTTCTGCCCTTTAAGTCAAGCATGGGCTGTTCATCAACCTTTGCTACATGACACCCCATCTGTGTTGCTCCAGCAGCATCAGTTCATAGTCACAGATGCCGAGGTTTACCTCTCATGTTGCGCGCGCGCACACACACACACACAAATTACATATGTATGTGTGCACAGACTACACATGTACCTGTGTAGTCACACAGCTTTCAAGAAGCCAGGTTCTATTCAGGGAGTCTGCATCTCTCCTCCTGCTGTGTCTGTGTTCACCCAGTCCTGTGTGGCACTTTCCAGAAAGCCCTGATGATTCTCCCACCTGAGTGGTTCTGGGATCCTTCCTACCATGTCCTGTCTGCAGTCAGAGCTGCCTCCTTGTGTTCTCTGGGCCCTCTGATGATGGCTTCAGCTGCAGTACTGACTTCTTTTCAGCCACTTTACGTCCCTACTTCCCTGAAGAGCCTGGCTCCGTCCTCTGGCTGGCTCCTTCTGCTTACATCTCCCCTTCTCTCCAGCCCATGGTATTTCTATAATTTGAAATTTATAAAAATGAATTTCTATAATTAAAAAAATTGGTGTAAACATGATGGTTTTTACAGGTCATCTGGACTCATTATAGACATCCTTTCCCCTTTCCACCCTCTACAGCCTGTATTACCACAAAATCTTTATCTGTGTCATTCTGTATAGGCATCTCCCAGTTTATCCTCACGTTTATATACTGTTTATTCATTTATATACATTACATACCCTTACATCTCTGCCTTGCTGGGCAGAGAGCTGTCTCCTGTGTCCCATATTGTAGGTAGTATTTTGTGGAATTCTGTGGGAATCAGCATTAGGGAGTGGCTAAGGACATGGGCTCTAGTTTGTATGCTGCCTACAGTACTGTATAAAAAGATGTTTAAAGTCTTGGTGCTTTACTTGCCACCTGTAGAATGGGAGTAGTATTTGTCTCTTAGCTTTGTGAAAATTAAACAGGAAAACAGACATCTAAGTCATTCTTAATGGCCTCTGACAGAGTAGGTACTACATTCTATTATTTTCCTTTTTGTTGTGTTTTTAAACTCATCCCTATCAATATATTTCATGAAGTAAGCTTACTGGACCAAAGGTTAGAAGGTCTTTGAAATGTTTTGACAAATTGCTTTTGAAAAGTTAAGAGCTGTTTGTACCTCCTGTCTTTTTGTGAAGAGCACACTATAATTCAAAGCCCTGATTGTAGAAGTTGGAAATGATGATGGAGTCTATTCTTAAGCTGTTAGATCTTTCATCTACCCTTGGCCGCTCAGCTCAGTCCTGCACTCCTAGGCCAATTCTCTCTTCCAGCAGATGTTTGGCACTGTGTTTTTCTTTAATCATTTTATAATTTAATGGCTTATTGAGATATTAACTTTTATTCTTTCATGGCGACTAGCATCTTTTTCTTTCTATTACAGGGTAAGAGCTGTGCAGGATAGTTTTATGTCACCTTTACACAAGCTAGCATTATCTAAAAGTAGGGAACCTCAGTTTAGAAAATGCCTCCATAAGATCCAGATGTATGGAATTTTCTTAATTAGTGATTCATAGGGGAGGGCCCAGCCCATTCTGGGTGGTCCCATCCCTGGGTTGATGGTCCTGGGTTCTATAAGAAAGCAGGCTGAACAAGCCATGGGGAGCAAGCCAGTAAGCAGCACTCCCTATGGCTTCTTCATCAGCTCTTTCCTTCAGATCCAGGCTCTGAGGTCCTGTCCTGATTTCCTTGGATGATGAACAGTGATATGGAAGTGTAAGACAAACAAACCCATTCCTCCCCAACCTGCTTTTGATCATTGTTTCATCACAGCAATGGTCACCCTAACTAAGACAAGGGGAATGGTACCACTTACATTCAGGGTGGAGCTTCCCTACTCTGTCAGACCTTTCAGGAAACATACTCATAGGCAAATCCAGAGATTGTGTTGCCATGGTGATTTGAAATCCCAACAAGTTGACAATGAAGAGTAACCATCACAGGGAGATGGAAGTACGGGTATATGCAACAAATGCTTCAAACATAGATTACTACCCCAGTAGTCAACCCTGTCACCCAGCATCAGCTCCCTGGGCATATGGTAGGAATTTAATATGTTTATTGACTGCCATCTCAGACCTGTCTCCTTATATTACAGAAAGGGAGAGACATTGGTGTCTCCTATTTGGAGTCACAGAAGACTTGAGAGAGGCTGAAGTGGGATTTACACAGATTGGATTTGCATTGGCTATAAGGCCTTGAATGTCCACAGAGGCTGTAGGTGAGTTAAAGGTTTCTAATTAATATCACATTTGTCAGCCCAGGTTCCCAAGCTAGGAGCTCTTTAGCCTCTCTCCCCACTGGACTCCACCCTGCAACCAAGTCACCACAGTATGGCTCTAGAAGAGCAGCATGAAATCATTCAATGGGCACCGGCCCAACAAATTGGGGTCCAGTCCTTGCTAAGTCATTTAACGGCTAATTACATGCTGCGTAATGCCAAAATGCAGTGAGACCCTGTTAAGAATAAATCCAATTGTTTGCAAGGCATATGACAGAAATTCAGGTTTGGCATTCTTCCACTTTAGGGACTGGGGTATTGAGGCTTTGGCAAGGGAGAGACTCGGAAATAGAACTACTGTTTTTATAACAGCCCTTTTACCCTTAATGCCCATTTTATCCCTGTAAGTGCAGAAAAGTATGGAAATATTGCCATGCTCTTTGGCACAATTTTCTGTGATTTTTTTTCTGTTAAAAGCCCCAAGAGAGAGTACATTTCTCTACCTGCTTATTTGCCACTGTCAAAAGATAACAAAATTCATGAAGGTCTCTTCTGTCAATCCTCAACAAATATGCAATTATTTCAGGCTAGCTTTAAGGAAAAATTATTTCCACGGTAGAGACTTGCCTCTTTTCTGAACAAAAAGCAGGGTGTTGTTGCCTCCAGATGTTTTCATTCTCTGAGGATTGCAGATGAACATCTGCTTCAACACATGCAGGTTACTCTCCTCTAGGTGAGCTGGCTCTGGTGCCTTTTTGTGAATAGCAAGTGGGGATCACAAAGTAATTTCTCTCACAGCCTTAGAAAACCTATCATTTCAGGACATTCCATGGGGATATTGGGCAGTAAGTGAGGGGAAAGCTTACAGGGGAGGAGAAAATAGACGATCTTGCCTACTATAAACCAGGGAAGATACATAATGGGAAGTTCTTGAAAGATACACAATTGACCACCTGTCACAAATAATTGATGACTGAGATCCTGAAGAATGTGGCCATGATAAAAAAATCTGTGTAGATACCCACATACTCCACATCTTCCTGACATCTTGCTGGTTTCCTTTTTGCAGAAATCTTTGTGGGATCAAATTAGAAGCACTATTTGCAGAAAGGCAATATTCTCTCCTTCAGTTTTTGAAAGCAGAGCTCCTTGTCTCCTGGGGAGCCTTGGTTTGGCTTTCATCCTTATATTGAACTTCAGCCTTGAACTTTATGATAAATGCATGTAGCCCTTGGTCCACCTAAAAACAATGACACAATGGGCATTCCTTTTGGTAGAATAATAAACAGGACTCACCTGATTACTTGAACTCTGGAATAATTAACTCAAATCTCTCTGGGGTTTGACAAGTCCTTCATGGAATTTTTTCCTAAAGTGCTCTGGATTGCTTTGTAGTTTTGCTTGAATAAAAAACCACCATTGTGCATGGAAGGAGCAGGGTGGCTGCTTGCAGCCAGGTGGAAGTTGCAGGAATGTTATTGTTGGCTCACTGCAGGGAGAACCTTTGCTCCTTGACAGGAGAAATGAGGGTCACCTTACATGGTTCCTTATTAGTGAGGGAAACTGTGGATAGAACTGGAGGGAATCTTGGGAGGGCTCCTTAAGAGTCTGTGCCAATGAAGCAATGTGGTGACATTGGTGATCTGCTTACATTCCCTCATCCAACTGCTAGCACCTGAGAACATTTTTGTGGCATTGAGACTATTTTGCTTGCCCATGATGCTAGTGATGGAAACACCAGGAATGAATGTCCCCATTCACATGGCCCTCAACCAATGATCCTTGCTCTCTCATGCTTCTGATGGGTAATACTTTGTTTTGCCTCTGAGAGCTTTCCCTATGGGGTTAACCTTCTTGCCTGCAGTGCTAACTGGCTTGATGGTAGCCCTGTCTACTGGATGAACCTACATCAGGTTTTGGGGTGACTCCTCTTCTCTGTTTTTACTCTCAGTCTCATACTCATTAACTTTCAACCTTCCAAATAAACTATATGTCATTTTTCAGGCACTTTTTCTAGGGTAGCCGCGACTAAGATGGTGTTTATCTTGTCTGAACAGCACAGGGGCCATGGCCTGAGATTGGGCCCTTTTAAAGTGAGTACTACTGAGTATTGTGCACAATTTCAGGGTGCTATGTTGTGAGAAGACCCTGCAGCTCTTATGAGACTAGAAATGACTTGCTGGCCATCTCTTGCCTGCTGTCCCACGTTGTTTGTCTGCATAACAGGGAACTTATTCGTCTTATAGTTACCTGCTGCTCACTGCCTTGCTAGCATGCCTGTGCTATGTGAAATGATACACTAGCTTAGTTTGTTATGACATTCTGCCTCCATCTGCTTCCCCATTCTTTAGAGCCAAGGAACCTATACTTACTATAATCTCAAAGCCAGGGGGCCTTTGGCTAAACTGCTCTAGAAGATTCCTAAGAGTGGTTTTCTGCCCACTTTGGCCTCCTGAGATACTTGTTCTGAGACACAGTTCTGGCAAATCCTGTATAGACAGCAAGATTAAAGACTAGAGGTATCATTTAGATATTGAGTTTTACTGTAGATTTAGGGGTAGATCTCTCAGAAAGCCAGGCTAAACCTGTCTTGCCTCAGCCAGATATGAATGCCCTGAGACATCATCATGTTTATCCTCTTAACTTAAAAGTCCAGAATCCTGGTTAACTGAAAAAGATAGTATTGAGCCTCCATGAGTTCACAGTCCTCAATTTCTCTGTATTTCTCTGACTATGGAATTCATGGGCAGGCTGGGCCTGGTGGTGTATGTGCCTGTATTCCAGCTACTCAGGAGGCTAAGGCAGTTGAGGCCAGCCTGAATAACATAATGAGGTTCTATTTTAAATAAAATCTAAACATGCATAGGAGAAAGAAAGACCATGAGTAAGGCCCGTTTCTGGGTATCAATAACAGAAGTAGCCTGAAGTCAGCCTCTCATTCAAGGACTGGATAGGAAGTGCTAGAATCCATTGCTGTAAGCCAACTGTAAATGCCTTATTAAGCTACTGAAACTGGGCACAAGTTTCCACCCATTTCTGCTTCCCTTCTTGGCATCCTTCCCTTGTCTCTACTAGAAGACATTTGGTAGGGCTCCTCTGCTTCTAAACAGCAGAATGGGTCACCTGTTTGTCTCATCACAGCTCTTTAACATCCTTTAAAGAGTTTATGATTAGGCTAGGGAGATGGCTCAGAGTAATTGGTGGACAATTATAAAGACCTCAGTAAAGATATTAAGCATCCACATTAAAAGGCAGGCATGATGGCATGCATGCCTCTAACCCCAGTAGTAACCCAGGGGTGTTCGTAGAGATAGAAGTCTAGGATCACTGAAGCTTGATGGTTTCCAGCCTAACTCCAGCTTCATTGAGAAGCCCTGTCTCATGGGCTCCTTTCATCCTCCTCTGGCTCCTGTGTACCCATGGATGTGCTTATTTGCATAATATGTGAATATATCACTCCCCATACACACAAAGACTTTATAAGCCTTTATTTGATGTTAACTATTCTACCTGTTGTGGGGCTGGAAGAGGTTCGGAGTTTCCCACTAGGCAACTGGTCTCTTCAATGATTTCTTCATTTGTTTCAGAGACTTACCTCAGTATCAACTTCAGCATGTTAAACACTGATGTGCTGAGGACAATTTCCTTTTTTGAATAAAGACAAGGTTTTCCATGGGCTTTCTGTGCTCTGCTAGAAGACACTTGTGTGGTGGTATTGTGTTCCCCAAAATATTGTGTACCTTAATAAACTTATCTGGGGTCAGAGACGGAAGCGCCACAATATGAAACAGAGGTTAGGCAGTGGTAGCATACGCCTTTAATCCTAGCATTCCAGAGGCAGAACTTCATGTGTTCAAGGATACACCCAAGCATGGTGACCCACGCCTTTAATCCCAGAAAGCACGCCTTCAATCCCAGGGAGTGGTGGTAGAAAGCAGAAAGGTATATAAGGCAGAAACCAGAGGCCTTTGGCCTGGAGAGGCATTTGGCCTGGAGAAGCATGTGGCTGGTTAAGCTTTCAGGCTTCTAGCAGCAGTTCAGCTGAGACTCATTCTGGATGAGGACATAGAGGCTTCCAGTCTGAGGAAGCAAGACCAGCTGAGGATCCGGTGAGGTGAGATAGCTGTGGCTTATTCTGTCTCTCTGACCTTCCAGTGTTCACCCCAATAACTGGCCTCAGGTTTGATTTTATTAATAAGAACTTTTAAGACTCCTGCTACACACTTGGTAAGCAAGCCATCTTAAACCTGTAAAAGTAGCATGGCATTAACATGGACATTTAAAAAAATTCTTTGAACTTTCACTTTCTTATTTTTCATTTCTACAGGTTCCCTTTCGGCCCTCATGTTGTCATGCAGACCCCATGCCAACATTGTCTTTTCTCTATCTCCACACTTTACAGCAGCGGTTCCCAACCTTCCCAATGCTGTGATCCTTTAATACAGTTCCTTATGTTGTAGTCACCCAGCCATAAACTATTCTCATTGCTACTTCATAACTGTAATTTTGCTACTGTTATGAGTCATAATGTAAATATCTGACTTGCAGAATGTTGGATATGTGACTCCTGTGAAAGGGTCAATCGACCCCCAAAAGGGTCACCACCCACAGGTTGGAAACTGCCGCCCTGCAGTGAATTGTGTAATGGCTTCAAACAAGTTCTGCCGGTGTAGTCCATCTTGTAGGTGATGAAGGACATTTACAGCTTTGAGATCTAGTAAGGGACACCTCAACAGGAAGCTGTTGGCTTTCCTGGAGTTCCTGCTCTAGCACCCATTCCAGGGGGTGACATCATCCAGCAGAGACTGGAGACACTTCTCTGGATTTGGATAAATATATCCACAGTGCTTTCCAAAAGGGTGAGTCCATGCACTCTGTCATTTCCATGGACTCTACACAGCTTGGTGCATCCATATGTATAGAGTAATCTAGAAGAATTCCTCTCTCTTTCTCTCTCTCTCTCTCTCTCTCTCTCTCTCTCTCTCTCTCTCTCTCT
>CABHPR010143747.1:0-13054 GCA_902168415.1 Peromyscus melanophrys | reverse complement strand
TCTCTCTCTCTCTCTCTCTCTCTCTCTCTCTCTCTCTCTCTCTCTCTTTTGGTTTTTCGAGACAGGGTTTCTCTGTGTAGCTTTGCGCCTGTCCTGGAACTCACTTTGGAGACCAGGCTGGCCTCGAACTCCACCTCTCTCTTATTTGGAAAGAAATTGTCTGCATCCTCCAGAGGAAGAATTAGACATGATCTCTTCAGGGACTAGGGAGATCGCTCAGTTGGTAAAGTGCTTGTGACCTAAGCATGAAGACTCAAATTTGATTTCCTGTAACTTGTATAAAAACTCAAGTATGGTGGTGTACATACTCCCAGAGCTGAGGAAGTAGAGACAGGAGGATCTGGGAGTTTGCTGGCCAGTCAGGTTAGCCTAATCAGTGAGCCCTAGGTCTCAATGAGAGACCTTCTCTCAAGGGAGCTGGATAGCATTTCTAAGGAGAACATACAAGGTTTTCCTCTGGCCTCTACAGGCATCACACTCACATACATTTGAACTTGCACACATGAAAAAAAAGAAAGAAAGAAAAAAAGAAAGACAATTACATACACAGATACTTGTGGTGGTATTGTTCCCCAAAATATTGCGCACCCTAATAAACTTATCTGGGGTCAGAGACAGAACAGCCACTAGACACAAAGGCTAGAAAATGGTGGCACTCACACCTTTAATCCTAGCATTCCAGAGGTAGAAATCCCTCTGGATCTCTGTGAGTTCAAGGCCACATTGGAAACAGCCAGGCATGGTGACTCATGCCTTTAATCCTAAGAAGTGAGCCTTTAATCCCAGGGAGTGATGGCAAAAACAGAAAGATATATAAAGCGTGAAGACCAGAAACTAGAAGCATTTGGCTGGATAAGCTTTCAGGCTTCTAGCAGCAGTTGAGCTGAGATTCATTCTGGATGAGGACTCAGAGGCATCCAGTCTGAGGAAACAGGATCAGCTGAGGAATTGGCAAGGTGAGGTAGCTGTGGCTTGTTCTGCTTCTCTGATCTTCCAGCATTCACCCCAATAACTGGCCTCAGGTTTGATTTTATTAATAAGAACTTTTAAGATTCCTGCTACATCTGGCACCCAATGTGGGGCACGAACCCATGACCCTGAGATGGTATTGTGTTCCCCCAAATATTGTGCACCCTAATAAACTTATCTGGGGTCAGAGAACAGAACAGTCACAATATTAAACATAGAGGATAGGCAGAGGTATCACACGCCTTTAATCCTAGCATTCCAGAGGCAGAAATCCATCTGTTCAAGGATACAGCCAAGCATGGTGACTCACGCCTTTAATCCCAGAAAGCGAGCCTTTAATCCCAGGGAGTGATGGTAGAAAGCAGAAAGATATATAAGGCATGAAGACCGGAAACTAGAAGCATTTGGCTGGTTAAGCATTTGGCTGGTTAAGCTTTTAGGCTTTGGAGCAGCACAGTTCAACTGAGAGGCATCCAGTCTGAGGAAACAGGATCACCCGAGGAATTGGCGAGGTGAAGAAGCTGTGGCTTGTTCTGCTTCTTTGAACTTCCAGCATTCACCCCAATAACTGCCCTCAGGTTTGATTTTATTAATAAGACCTTCTAAGATTCCTGCTACAGATACTAGTAGTTTTTAACCATATAAAACATACTGCAGACAAACACTCATCATTTTGAACTTGCATCCCAACCATTGCAGCCTCTTTGTAACAGGATTGGTTTCTCAACACATTAAAATAAGTCACTACAGGTCTGTGTATATACACCCATTGATCCATCTAACAATCCATGAATCCACTCTTTCCTCTGCTTGTGCCTAGCATGGTGCCAGGGACTGAAGACAAAGAAACTACTATGATGAACTTCCTGACTGCAAGCTAGTAATTAGATCCTAATGGGAAGATGGTCTGCCATTTTGAGGGCCCCTCTGATTTCTATATAGTACCCTTAGTATGACCATATAACTCAACATGAATGCCAACCAGTGGTCTTTTCATAAAAACATACTAACCATAGCATTTCCCTCTACTCTGGAAAGTATCTTCAGTATTCAAGCTGTATCTCTATTTCATTTAAACTCCTTGTATTAAGATGCTGCTTCTAAGGAACTAAATTTAGTTTTGAAAAACTGTTCTGAACTTTGGAGTCATTAAATGTAGCCTTTGTGTGTGTGTAATATGACAGAGAAAAATTGCAGGCAGTAGCATCTATATTGAAAATTCTGCACTGGATTGCCATCAATTGCTAATAATACATCATAATTATTCTTATAGGGTTAAGCTTTTCTCTTTCCTTTTCCACCTGCCTTGCTGAGATAACCTCTAAGGATGTCCGGGAGGATAGGAGGGCAGGAATTCAAAAGCTTTCATGACAGCTGAGCTTTCCATGCAATTCATTATAGTGAAAAGATGGGGAGGGGTTGTCAGCCAAGATAATGGCTGTGCAATTTCCAGTCCATTCTCCTTGCAGCCAGATCTTGGAGGCAGCCCATGGACCAATTTCATCAAGCAGACCCTGCTCATCTCTCATCTGTCTATATTGGGAAAGAGGTTGTGTCTGGCTTGAGCGAGAGCAGGCTGGCAGCAGGGCTAGAGTGGGGGAGTTGGAGTGGTAGACAGGCTCATCCCCAGAGCTTCAAATCTTGGGGTTCTTGGGTGTGGTACTGACTGACATCAATGCCAAAGGGACAAAGGCAGAAGGTGGAAGACGTACGTGTGTGTGTGTGTGTGTGTGTGTGTGTGTGTGTGTGTGTGTGTGTTCCTAGATTTCCCAGCTTTGACCTTAGAGCCAAGCAAAGCAGAAACTCCATAATGTTTGTTGTCTGAATGATTGTGATGGAAAGGGAGAAAACAAATGCAAGTTATGGAATTAGTGACAGCCATGAAATTTATGCCCAGCTCTTATGGGAAATGAAAGCCACAAGCCTCTTTACTTCTGCCAAAGGAATAAGATTCTTTGCAGGAGTATTATAGCCTGAGAGCAGGACTGATGTGAAATTATCTGGTGAGAGAAATCTCAGACATCTCTAATACCATTTTTATGGGGACTCAGGGTTTTAATAAAACTCTAGGTTGTTGCATCTGTTGCAACAGGCTAGACCCAAGGAAGTCCCATGCACACCCAAAGGGAAGTCAAGTGGATCTTTGAACACAAAGGCTGTGGTTCCTTCCAGCTGGAAGTTGGCAGGTGTCACACATGTGAGTGTTCTGTGTAGGTTTCCACCCTCATTCTCACTTTAAGAGCTGTTTCATTTTCTCCCCTAGCCCTGCTACCTTCCTTCCCTTATGCCCCTTTCCATTTGTATGTTCTTGGCAGATTCTCAAGGTTATGGTCACTGCTGAAATAATGGCCTTTCCTCATTGCAGTAAGGAAAAGCCAACCTTAAAAACTACAGCAAGTAGCACTGGCAGGGAAAACTAGAAGAGCTATTGGATAGTAAGTGTTTAAGTGGAGCTGGAGAGATGGCTCAGAGGCTAAGAGCACTGGCTGCTCTTCCAGAGGACACAGGTTCAATTCCTAGCACCTACATGGCAGCTCACAACTGTCTGTAACTCCAGTCCCAGGGGATCCCTCTCACAGACACACAGGCAGGAGAAACACCAATGCACATAAAATAAAAATAAATCCTAAATAAATAATTAAAAAATAAACATTTAAGTCTTTCCTGTGCCCAACTCCTTCAGAAGAAGGCAACAACAGATGGTTTTAATTGTCCTTCTGCATCAAGTCTCTGTGCTTCTACAGTAAAAATACTTCCAAATTTTAAAAAGGTACAAAGTTGCTTGGAATGAAGTCTGTTTTTTCAGTCTCTCATATCCACTGTGACCATGTGACTGAATTCTGGTTTGAGATCCAAGCACAAGTGACAGATCTAACCTCCTTTGTTCTCTTTTCTTTCATTATTAAAAACAACTAAGTATGATAATGCTCACTGATCATGAGAGAATGCTTTCAGGACTCCCTCCCAGATGCACAAATTCACAGAATTTCAAGACTCTGAAAACCAATGGTGTCACAATCACATATAAACTATACATATCCTTCCTGCAGACTTGAACTCATCTCTGGATTACTAATGCTTGCTACGTTATGCAATGAAGATGTTATGAAAATGGCTGCTGTGCTGTATTATTTATGGAATAATAACAAAAATGTCTGTGCATGTTCAAGAGATGAAAAATATTTGGTAGTTTTGTTTGATGTGGTTCTAGGGGTTAAATCAAGAGATTTATATACACTAGGCAAGTGCTGCACCATGAATCTCCATCTCCAGCTCTTTTATGTAATATTTTTGATCCACATTGGTTGAATCCTATTGACATAGGGTCAATCATATAATTTACATATGGAGTTTAGTTGTATGACCCAAGGGAATCTGACACATGTTCACACTCTACTTGAGACAAAGGACTTTTTATTATCCAGGACAGTCCCTTATATCTCCCTTTCTGATGCATCCTTTCTTCCTGCCCTATACCAGATGATCCTCTAAGTCTCCCTAAGCCTGAACCAACTAGTAGCACCTGTTAGTTTTGCTGACCCCTGCTTTTGAGATAGGGTCTTCTATGCAGCCCAGGCTGGTCTCAGACTTACAAACTGTATGCCTCAGCCTCTAGTGCCTGTTCTTGAAATAGAAATGCAATTTTATAGCACGTCTATAAGCTTTTGGTATCTGGCTCTTTTCATTCAGCCCACTGTGAGATTCGTTCATGTTGTTGCTTGAAACTATTGTTTATTCCTTTTTATTGCCAAGTGATGGTTCCTTGCAGTGATATATCATATTTTATCTATTCTCCTGTTGACAGGCAATTGGTGTTTCTGGTTTAGGAATACTAGGAATAAGGCTGCTGTGGTGATTGTTGAATAAATCTTCTTGTAGATTATTTTTATTTCTCTAAGGAATGGAATTTTTGGGTTGGTGGGTAAGGGTGTACTTGATAAGAAATTGCCAAGGAGTCTCTCAAAGTCATTTTATTTTACAGTTTATTCCAGCAGCATAGGAAGGTAAAGTTGTTTCATATCCTCTATTATGGATATTTTTAATTTTAGCCATTCTAGTGGGCATTTTGCTGGTATATATTATAGTTTTCATTTGCATTTCCCAGTTGACTGTTGACTAATCTCATGGAGTCCTTCTGTGTGCTTATTGCCTATTCATATTCTTACATGCCTGATTTGCCCACTGTAAAAATGGATTGCTTATATTTTATAAAGCTCTATCCACTTCTGATGTAGAGTACAAAGAGTTTTCACAAGCATGCGTGTGTATGACCTCTACCAAAAGCAAGACACAAGCATGTCCATTCTCTCAAGAATTCCTTCAGATGCCTTTTACAGATAACCTTCATCCTTCCTTTCTATCCCTGTGCCTAACCAGCCACAAATCTGCCTTTACTGTTAGCCTTGTAGTGTTTCAAAGAATAGAATTTTACTGTGTATGTAATTAGTTTCCACTCAGCATTTGTGTTTTCTAGTTTTATCCACATAAGAGTTGTATCAGGGGCTGAAGAGATAGCTCATTTAGTTAAGTACTTATTGTGCAAGCATTAGGATTTGAGTTGTATCTGCGGTACCCTCATAAAAACTGGGCATGGTGGTGTGCATCTGCAACCTTAGTGCTGGGGGCTCGGGAGACAAGCTAATCCCTGGAGCACGCTTGCCTATCAGTGTAGCCAAATCAGTGACCTCTATATTTTGTATTTGTCTCAAAAAATAAGATAGAAAGCAATAGTGGAAAAACACCTGATATCAACCTCTGGCCTCCACATGCTTACACATAGATACACACACACACACACACACACACACACACACACACACACACACTCACACAGATACATAAACCACACACACAGTTGTATCAATAATACTTTTCGTTTTCTTTTTATTGTGTATATGAGTGTGTAGGCATGTGGGTGCATGTGCACATGCCATGGTGTACTTACGGATGTTAGAAGTCAATTTTGTGGAGTCAATTCTCTCTGTCCACCTTTATGTGGATTCTGGGGGTCAAACTGAGGTGGTCAGGCTTATGTAGTAAGGGCCTTTACCTTCTGAGCCACTTTACTGGCTCTGCCTTTTGCCTTTTTTTTTTTTTTTTTAGCTGAATAACATTTCTTTGTATAAATACACTCACAATTTGTATATCTATTTGTGAGCTGGTTAATAGTACATCAACACAGAGTGTTTCAGTTTGGGATTATTATGAATAAAGTGTCTGGGAACATCTATGTACTTCTACTTCATTTGTATAAAAACTTCATTTGTATAAAAAAATATGGGACCCATGTTACTAGGTGTATGTTTAACTTTACATGAAACCTTTGTATTTCTCAAAATGATTGTACTGTTTTATATTCCTACCACTAATGGATAAGAGTCCTAATTGTTCCATATTATCACCAAACAGTGTTATAAATCATTTTAACTTTATCTATTTTTTTAAAAAATTAAATCTTATTTATTTTATGTGTATGAGTATATTGCCTGCATGTGTATCTGTGTACCATATACGTACCTGGTGTCTGTGGCGCTCTGGAGAGGGCATTAGATCCCCTGGAACTAGAGATATAGTTAGTTGTGAGCTATCATATGGATCCTGGGAACTGAACCTGGGGCCTCTGCAAGAGCACAAATGTTCTTTATTACTGAGCTATCTCTCCAACCCCAATAATTTTTAATTTTATCCATTTTAATACAGATTCTGTGGTTCCTGAGCATGGCTTTCGCTTGCCTTTTCCCATGAGAACAATGCTGAGCATATTTTCATGTGCGTATTTGCATCCTCAACATAAAATATCTGTTCAAATCTTTTACTTTTTCTTTAAAAATAGCTATCTTCTCTGTAGCTGGAGTTTTCTCCAGTCCTGCCTGGCCCACAGTCAGGACAAATCTCTCTCACCCGCCAGTCCCACAGCCACTTAGACCCAACCGAGTAAACACACAGAGACTTATATTGCTTACAAACTGTATGGCTGCAGCAGGCTTCTTGTTATCTAATTCTTATATCTTAAATTAACCCATGTCTATTAATCTATAAGTTGCCACGTGGCTCACGGCTTACCAATATCTTAACATCTTCTCATGGCGGTGGCTGGCAGCATCTCTCTGCCTCAGCCTTCCTGTTCCCAGAATTCTCTTCTCTGCTTGTCCTGCCTATACTTCCTGCCTGGCTACTGGCCAATCACATTTTATTTATACAGAGAGATATCCACAACACTTCTGCTTGAGTTACAAATTCTTTTTTATATTCTAGATACAAGTCTTAAAAAACATTTTTGTTGTTGTTGCCTTGGCTGGACTGTAACTCCATGTAGATTAGGCTGGTATTGAACTCACAGAGATCTGCCTCTGCCTTCCAAGTTCTGGGAGATTAAAGGTATGCAGTACTATACCCAGCCTGGATACAAATCTTTTATCAGCTGTGTATTCTCTATATATTTTCTTCTAGTCCATGACTTGCTTAAGAATATTTTCCAAAGGAGTGAAAAGTTTTAATTTTGGTGAAATGCAAGTTATTAACTAGCTAACTTTCTTTTTTTCTTTTGGGTCAGGGTCTTATGTAGCCCAGGCTAGCTCTGAACTCACTATATAACTGAGCATGAACTTGAACTTATAGTTCTCCTGCCTCCACCTTCTACATGCTGAGATTAGGAGATTAGAAGTATGTATCATTATATCTGGTTTATGTCTGGGGCTCGAACCCATGACTTTACATGTGCCGGCCAAGCACTGTACCAACTGAGCTATTTTCCTAGCCCCATTGAGTTTGCTTTTTTTTTGTGTGTGGTTTATGCTTTTGTGTCTTCTTTTGGATTAAACAAATGTATTTTATAATTTTAAATATGTTTTGTGTGGCTTTCAGTCACATCTCTTAATACTTTTGTGTTGTATTCTGTAAGGATCAACTATGTATCTATACTTTGTCGTAGTATTAGATTCATGAACAAAACTTTTTCCCATCTTTTGTGCTATTGCTATAGTTACTATTATGCACCCAACCATATACAGATGTTCCTCTAATTATGATGGGGTTATAGCCTGATCAACTCACCATAAGTCAAGAAGATTGTAAGTAAAAATGCCTTTTATTCACCTTACCAAATACCACAGCTTAGCCTCACTTGCTTTAAATGTGTTCAGAACGCTTCCATTAGCCTATGGTTGGGGGCTGGAGAGATGGCTCAGCGATTAAGAGCACTGGCTGCTCTTCCAGAGGTTCTGACTTCAATTCCCAGAAACCACATGGTCGCTCACAACCATCAATAATGGGATCTGATGTCCTCTTCTGGTATGCAGGTGTAAATGCAGACAAAGTACTCATACCTAAAAAATACATAAGAAAAAAAAAACACCCCAAAACCATCCAACATGAAGTCTATCTTATAATAAAGTATTGATTAGCTTGTGCAATTACTGAGTCCAGTATTGAGTACCATATAGATATGCTTTTCCACCATTACAAAATTGAAAAACTATTAAATGAGAACCATCTATATTGTTACTATTTTCAGTTCTAGAATTTCTATTTAATTCTATAAGCCTATATTTAGGTAGAAATAAGCTATTTATCCAGACATCATTATCAGTCTTGACCTATAAGATATTTAACATATTAGCTCACCTGAGGATCTGCTTCTTTTGATTGTTCTGACTTTCCTCACTTTTTGTTCATGTTCTTATTCTTTGCATGCTTCACTGTATTTAACTGTGGAGACTGATGCATAATGTTTATTTTGTTTCTTTTTCAGAGCGCATACATCTGTCTTGCAGCTGACCATTGAGATTCTCCCTATAGTGTGACTTCACTGCAGTCTTTCTTGGGTGCAATTTATCTGTGATGATTCCATCCCAAACTTGTGTCTCCTTCATTTGGTCATTGGTATTGGAGTTGGGGGGGATTGGATTGTAGTTTACTTTGCATTTCCCAGTCCATCTGCCTTGAAGTTGGGTAGAGCTGAGTAATTAGTCTGCACACTTGCTCTTACATTCTCACTTCCTGAATTGGCAACATGAAGAGAGTTGGTCTGAGTAGTTTATTTTTACCTGTGGGATTCTTCCAGATCTCATGCATCCTGCCAGCCCACACCATTTCTGGTAGTTCTGTATTTCTTCAGTTTGGCTAATCTGGAGCCCTGTTTCACAGAATTCTCTTTCCTGTGCTTCTGGGCCAGTTTAGGCCACAAGAGACATCATTCATAAATCTTGAACAATAGAAGTAGAGTTGCAGGTAGATTGTTTTACATTCTGAAGGTCAGTGAGGTGCCAGGAATACTAGCAGGTGTGGGTAGCCGCTGACCCTAGTTCCCTTGGCTCCTCTGCAGTACCTTCTATCTTTTCCAAGCTGCAGGCCAACATCATGTTCTGTTTTCCCCCTTCTTGTCCTACACAGGCCAAGGGTGACAGCTTTTTCTGTAGCTCATCATCAAATTTAGAAAGACTGGCATATGTGAGTTCCAGTGTCCTCCCACCACTTTGTAATGAGAGTTCTCTCTTTTCTCCTTTTTCATCTTCTTCTTCCTCCTCCTCCTCCTCCTCCTCCTCCTCCTCCTCCTCTTCCTCTTCCTTCTGTTTTCAGAAAGGGGTCTCTTGTGGTTCAGGCTGGCCTCTAACTCACTATGCAGCAGCTGAGGGTGCTCCTGAATCTCTGATCCTCTTGCTTCCTCCTTCTCTTGCATACTGGGATTACAGCAGTGTGTCATTATGACATGTTTGTAAGTCTTGAGGACTGAAGGCAGGCTTCCTGCATGCCAGCTAGGTGCTCTATCAGCTGAGCCATATTCACAGTCCTTCATTGTGCTTTCACGGTGTCCCTGTGCCTCTCAGTTCACCCTTGTCATTCTTGTTCTTTTTTTTTTTTTCCTCCCATTTTTAGTTTCCTTTCTAACTGATCCCTAGTGGCTTCAAGCCTCACTAGTTACACAGGCAATGACAGTGTTGATCATTCAACTGGATCACTAGACTGTTATGCCAAAGTCATGAAAATATCCTTGGTCCTGAACCCTGGGAATTAACTGTGTATCTCTGATGGATGTTGATGGATACACAGTCTAAGTTGATTCTGCCTCATCCCTGAAGGCTCTCTCCCTGAATTCCACACCCCTCATTCCTAGACCAGTTCCCCACCATTTTTCAGGTACGGAAGCTACCATGGTCCTCTGCTCACCTGTAAAGGGCTTGCTTCCTTCCAGAATCCATTTTATCAGGGCTTCCTTACATCCTTTACTGTTTTCAAGACCTATAAAATTGTATGATTTTTATTTTGTCCAGGTTTTTCTTGTTATTACCACAGGATCAACAGTCTTTTCAGGGATTGGCAAGGTGGCCCGGGTGGTAAAGGAACCTGCCACCGAGGCTAAAGATCTGAGTTTGATTCCCAGGACTCACATGTGGTGTGGGATGGTCTGTATGTCAAACATGTTGCTTATTGGTCAATGAATAAAACACTGATTGGCCAGTGGTCAGGCAGGAAGAAGTATAGGCGGGACAAGGAGGAGAGAATTCTGGGAAGTGGAAGGCTGAGGAGACACTGCCAGCCGCCACCATGAAAAACAGCATGTGAAGATGCCGGTAAGCCACAAGCCATGTGGCAAGGTATAGATTTATAGAAATGGATTAATTTAAGATATAAGAACAGTTAGCAAGAAGCCTGCCACGGCCATACAGTTTGTAAGCAATATAAGTCTCTGTGTTTACTTGGTTGGGTCTGAGCGGCTGTGGGACTGGCGGGTGAGAGAGATTTGTCCTGACTGTGGGCCAGGCAGGAAAACTCTAGCTACACACATGATGGAAGGAGAGAACTGATTTCCCCTAGGTTGTCCTCTGACCTCCACATGAGTACCATGTCACATATGCATACACATACATACACAAACAAACAAATGTAATAAAAAATGCCTTTTAATCTTCTCATCTCCCAAACCCTAGCAAAAATTGGGGGAAATGTCCTAAATGGATATGGATGTGACTTTCTTGTCTTGCTTCCTTTCTGAGGCTGGAAGATCATTGGAGACTCAGAGACCTGCTTGTGACCATGCTTCACACAGCAGAAGGGAGAATGGAAGGCACAGGGGCAAGGCTAGAGAAGCCCTAGAAAGAGGATCCCCAGAGCTTTGATGTTTAAGCCTCTGACAATTGTATTTTTCTCATTCAAGCAGCCACATCTGTTTCTAGCAGACATGGCAGTTGGCTGGGATTTTGCAACACTATTGGCGATGGCATAGTGAAAGAAGATAGAAGAAGACAGAGGCTCTGGGGATGGGGTGGAGGAGTAATAATACTGTTTTGAGAGGTCGTAGAGCTTTTATGACATAGGTATGTAGGAGTGGCACTTGAGGGTTCTAGACCAGCTCCACTTCTAGACCAGGCTTCCTGCCCCCAGGTGTGAGCAAGTAGCCTCATGCCCCACCCCTCATCCCAGGAGCTGGTTGTTCTGCATGCCTTTCTCATTGTTTCCACTCAAACTGTAAGTCAATCAAATCCTTCCTCCCTATTTCTGTCAGGTGTTCTGTCATAGTGTTGGCAGAAGCAGCTAACACAGGAAGCCTCTCTTTTGTGACTTCCTCTTGAAGTGTGTAGCAGTTTCTTTCCAAGGAAATTTTAAGGACTTGTACTTGGGTTTCTTTAGATGCAGCCCTGTGCTGACACAGGCCTTGAAATAGGCCCATTTTATTTAGGTTCTAGCAAATATTGGAATGAACCTGAGGCTAGGGGATGGCTTGGTTAGTAAGACTTAACACTTGTCTTAGTGTGCCTCAAGGGAGCAGTGGCCACACAGTCTTATGCTCCCAAATTATCTAGTCTAGAAGGGTCTGGGGCTAGTGCTGGTCAGCATTTCCCTGTGTCAGTTGAAGGCAATAATTGCCCACTTCCTGTACTATGGTGAGATTTCCCTCCTGAGCTTCATGGTCTTCCTGGGGACTTATTACCTCTTCTTAGGCTGGCTGGGAGCTGACAGTCAACTGACTCTCTCTTACCTAAGTCTGTTTCCCAGCTGGGAATTCAGCCTTGTGAAGTTGGTGAACCCTAATTTAATCTCTCATCATTTCTAGTACCTTCACTGAATGGGCAAACTGGAAAGGAAACACTGTCTCCAACCTGGAAGTGAAAACTGAGACCAATGGAGGCAAGCAGCCATAAAGTGCCTCTCTGGCCCTGAGCCCTATGTTTCAGAACTTGTGGTCTAGGGTCCTTCTCACTCCTAACTCCAGATACACAGGGAAATGAGAAGAACTCAGATGAAAGGAAGCCAGAAAGATGGCTTTTACCTGGCTTCTCTCTAACATTCTGGAGTCCTGTCTTTGATCCCTTTGTGGGCTTTTCCTCTCCATGACAGGGGCAGAGAGCTAGAATACTGTTATACCAGTAAATTCATCCCTGTCCACAAAGTCAGACTCCACAACCCAAGTCCTGGGGTTTTCTCCCACATACTGATGGCCAAAGGTAGAACAGATGATGCAGGATCAAGTCATGGATGGCTTTGTCTAATTCAGTGGTTCTCGGTGGAGGGAGGGGATGATTTTGTACACATTTAGCAATGTATGGAGCTGTTACTAGTTTTCATGACTTAGGAGAGTATGGGGAGATGCTTCTGGCATCCAGTATAGAGACCAGGGATAGTATTAAATACCCTAAAGTGCATAGGGCATTTATCCATGACTAAGAATTATACAGCCGCAATTGGTAATGTCCTCATAAACTAATTGTGAACAATGCAATGGGAGCTTCATTAAGCCTGTTGTACCTTGGTACATACCAAGCCCACAGTCTCAGTACCAGCCACTTAATGAAGAGCTCATATCCATGTATCTGGGATTCCATGGAGAGATGCCCTTGGCTGGATTCTGGCCCAGTTGGCTGCATTCTAGCTGGGTTCACCTCTGCTTGAGAGTGTGAGAAAGTCAACAGAAGCTCACAGGTTTTGATGTCTGACATTGGCAAGCTCCTTCTAATTATTTGTCCATTTTTGCCAATATCTATTTTGAATGTGTTTACTTAACATGTTTTGTTTCCACTAATATGTTTCCCTTCTAAAATAAAACATATTTAATGTTTGATCAACAATACCCAATTCTCCCACCATATAC
>CABHPR010143746.1:24971-53609 GCA_902168415.1 Peromyscus melanophrys | reverse complement strand
GTGTGTGTGTGTGTGTGTGTGTGTGTGTGTGTGTGTGTGTGTGTGCATGGAGGGGCTTTATAGCCATCAAAAATAATGAGGAATGTGTGTGTAAAATTGATTCTGAAGATAAATATCTGTCCCCCCACTAATTCTTTTTGACAATTACATGCAAATAAAAATAAAATTATAAGTAGGTTTGATGTGTCTTAGTGACAGTGCATAGATAACACAAAATTTCTCAGAATCACACTGTTTACTTGTGCATGTTTGTTGGGGTGCAAGCCACAGTGTGCATGTGAGAGTCAGAGGACAACCTGGCAGGAGTCGGTTCTGTCCTTCTGTCATGTGTATCCTGGGGATCAAACTCAGGTCATCAGGCTTGGTGGCAAGTCCATTTACGAATAAACCATCTTTCCAGCTCCAATAAATCACAAAATATACAAAGATGAGTATTGATTTATAACAAAATAACTAGTCTGTTCTGATTGTGTAACTTACTGCTGAAGCGAATAATGTGACTAAGCCTTCCCTGCAAGTGTGCTTGGACAAGTAGTATTGATTGCTACAGGAAAATCCAAGGTTAAAATGCCAACAGGCAATTCTACTGTGATTCCTAGGAAGAAAGTGTCCCCCAGTGGACCACCGTTTATAAAAAGCAAACTAATTTCATATACGGTCATGTATATCATTTCAGAGAAATCAATGCATGTATTTGTTCATTCTAAAGACATGTTCTCACCCTGTGTATCAGCTTAGGTTGGCTTCTAACTTTGTTCCCTCTGGCCTTAGCCTCTTGGGTGTTAGAATCACAGCCATGCACTACCATGTTCAAGTGTAAATTAATTTTTGTTAGCAGCTAATTTTCAGACAGCAGGATTACTCTAAAACAGTGGTCCTCACCCTGTGGGTCATGACCCTTTTGGGGACTGCATATCAGGTATTTACATTACAATTCATAACAGTAGCAAAATCATAGTTATGAAGTAGCAACAAAATAATTTTATGGCTAGAGGGTCACACAACACATAAGAACTGTATTAAAGGGTCGCAGCATTAGTTACGATGCTTGTTTTAAATGAATGCCATAAATAAGCAATTTGGAATATGTTGAGGAGGTCAGAGTAAGTGGAGGATGAACTTCAGAGTAGGCCATAGAAAGAAACTAAAACTTTTGGTAACTTTTTGTCAAGCCAGGATATTTTCCATGAAAAATCACTCCTCAGTCATAGTCAGGAAGACCTACAACCAGACTCCCAAGTTCAGACTTGCCTGGAGAAGTCATTAACCCATTGTAAATCTGCCCAGATCCAAGGCAGACAGTGTGTCTTTCTCAGAAAGAATATAATTTGGGCTATCTGACATATACTGGCAAAGAAGGGAGTTGAGTTTTTGGAACTAAGATTTAGACAGATCTTGATTTTAAGCTATGTGCATAAGCAACATTGATCTTGACTTAAGCCCGTAAGTCCTTGTTGTTTAAATTTCTTCCCATGGGGAGATGTGGGAGCATCTACCTCTCCTCCTAAGGTCTCAAGGACAGACTGAAGAATGATCCTGTCAAAGTTCACTCTAGGAAACCAATGTGTTTATTGGGCTTCCTTACAGAGCACAGAAGAGGGTCACTTACATGAGTAAGCAGGTGATCCTTCTCCAGCAGGCTGCACCTGGAAAGCCTTTACCCAGCAGGGACAAGTGCTTCACCACAGCAGCATAGATGAGGGCCCCTCTCCTGGTCTTTCCCAATCTACATTCTAGCTCCTCCCCGAGGCCACATGCAATTAAGGCAGAGTTATGTTCAATCAGTGGTAGAGAGGCTGGACACTCGAGTGAGTGTCCCCATCTCCTCCAAGATGGGGTTTAAACAATGAACAATTTCAGCTGGGATGGTCTTTTGTAAGGGGGTGCAGCTGAACTCCCCAAGATGGTGGTTGCTTGGATCTGCAGATAGTCACCCATGACAGACCTCTAGCTGTCACCTCAGGGGACATATTAAAGAATAAACAGATGCATTCATTGAACAGATTTCTATCCAGTAGCTACTCATGCCAAATAGAACCATGAGATAGTCATGATGGATAAGAATGATGTGAGTCTCGTTCAGTTCGCAGAACCCTACGCAACACTGTTCTAAATGAAAGTAGCCATGATTACAGCACTTACGTATCTGTGTTGTAATTATGTGTTCTATTTTATTAGAACCCAAAGGGCTAAGTAAGTGCCACATGTTCTCATGTGTGAAGAGTTGGTCCTGTAGAACAACTGAATGACACAGTGATCTTAGATATTCTGAAGGGCAGGGGTGGGCTGGGAAGATAATAAAGGCCCCTAGCATGATTGGGGGAGGGGTCAGTTCAGGTTCTTTTGCACAGTACAGAAACGACCTGATGACAGTGTATGATGATTTCAAGTGACTAGCAATGAAGATGAGGGAATTTCTGGGACGTGAATTTCTCGTCAGTGGTTGAAGAGACAGACAGTCTCGTTATTGTATTCTTACATGTAGCATACCTGCATTTTCTCACCATACTGTACCTACAAAATGGTGCAAATACTTTGTCACAATGAAAAAATTATAAACCTAAGTAAATAAAAAAGTGAGGAACAGCAGGGAAGCACTTGCTTGCACGGGGTTCAGGACCATCAGAGCCACCCACAGTTTCCCAAACACCAGGACCACTACTTACCAATGACTAGGTATTTTTCCTTCTAAGATTTATTTATTTGTTATGTGTGTGGGTGTTTTGCCTGCATTATGTCTGTGCATCACATGTGTGCCTGGTGCCCAAGGAGGTCAGAAGAGGGCATGAGATCTTCTGGAACTGCAGTTCCAGATGGTTGTGAGCCGCCTTGTGGATGCTGGGAACTGAACTCTGATCCTCCGGAAGAACAACCAATACTCTTAACCTGTGAGGCATCACTCCAGCCCCTTGTTTGTGTGTTTTGAGAGGTAGTGTAGGCTGGCCTCTGACTTGTAGCAATCTTCCTGCCTCTGCCTCCCAAGTATGGAGACTATAGGTTTGTTCAACCACGTCTGGCCTACAGTAACTAGTTTTAATAGGTATTAGTGACTACAATTCATATTTCTTGTTGTCATTCTAAAAACAATCACAGATAGCGTTTCATTAGAGTTACATGGTAGATGGTTCCACATGCTTGCTTTGATTATATCGTTGATGTAGTTTTTAATAACCCCCACACAAGATATATTTTGAAACTTCATATTTTAAGGCTAGACAGGATTCTGCCCCTCGAAATAATCTTGGTACATTTAGATATTGGAAAATAGAATATATTTCTTTTGGTGTCTGAACACAGAGTGCTGACTTTGAAATCCTTGGCTAGCCATATTAATTGAAATAAAATTCAGAGGAAAAATAGAGCAATTTATTTTAACCCAGGCCAAGAATGACTGAATGTAAGTTAACTGCATTTTTCCATACCGTTTATAAAACATATCTTCCTAACTTATGAAAGGAGGTGAGCTTTGGTAAGCCCACTGGGTCAAATAGGCATGACTCTCCAAGCATGGGTTCCAGTGGTGGGCTGCAGTAGCCGTAAGGGGATATCACGAGAGTTTGAATGTAGTCTCAAACCTGTGCTGCTCTGGCTGAGACTGACCCCAAGTCCAAATCTTTTTTCTCTGTCCCCCAGCTGTTTCCCAGGAGGTAACCAAGCTGGAGGCCAGAGTCACCCCAGCCAGACCATTTTTTTTTTCCTGGCCCAGAGAGGCTGCTATCCATTCCAGTTCAGTGAAACATTACTGAGTTTTCCTTTCAAGGCTTCTGACATTACTGGAAAGAGAAACTGGACAGATGTCCTGGCCATTCTCAGACATTTACTACACCGGAGTCCAGGGAAGTCAGAGCAGTCAGGAGCCACCCCCGCTTTATTCCAGCTACAGCCTGTGTCCTGTGTGCCCTGCTCCTCCTGTCCAGGTAGCTAGCCATTTCAGTGGGGAGTAGAGGGATACAGCATACTCACAAACACACACGGCAAACTGAGTGTTTAGGGTGGTTTCCATTACTCCTTGGGTGTTTATTTAAGTGCACATGTGTCCTGTGAAGGAGCCAAGGAGGCCAGATGCTCCTGGGGTCTGTGCTGTGCAGACAGAGCTTAGGCCTTTCCCTCACATTCTGTCAGAATAATGGTCACAAGATTTAGTCAAGTCAAAAGGCACAGGCTAGGATATCTTCACTGTCTCCCCGCTGCCGTACATATTTAGGACAGTGTTCCAAACCTTTATGGAGTACCTAAGTACCTTTGATCTAACAAGTTTGCCATGTTTCTCAGTGCTGGGTGTAGAGTGACAGACTAGAGTGACAAGCCTTCATGAGATCTTCTGCTCTCTGAGAGTGTCATACAGCAGTCCCACAGATGATTGATTACACCTGAAATCAAGAACACACAAAGACAACCCAAAGGGCCACCTGCTTTAACAATGAGGCTACTGGCTTTACAAGACTGGCGTGAGGGGGAAAATCTAGATAAAAATTTTCTGGTAAAAAGGTCTAGAAAAAAATTTTCTAGAAAAAAAAAACCATGGGCTTTGAGAGGATAGGGACTTATATGCTGAACACATCAGTATCTGGCTGATCTGTGGCTCTTTTGTTGGGGAATATTATTTTAAGGTATGTTACTTTTGTTTATGTTGCATTTCTTTAACTCTGTGAAGCTGTGTTACTTTGCCTGTCTAAAACACCTGATGGTCTAATAAAGAACTGAATGGCCAATAGCAAGGCAGGATAAAGGATAGGTGGGGATGGCAGGCAGAGAGAATATGTAGAAGGAGAAATCTGGAAGGGAGAGAAGAAGTAGCCAGAGAAGGAGGAGGACTCCAGGGGCCAGCCACCAGTTACACAGCAAACCACAGAGTAAGAATAAGATTTACAGAAGTAAGAGAATGGGAAAAGCCCAGAGGCAAAAGGTAGATGGAATAAGTTAAGAAAAGCTGGTTAGAAACAAGCCAAGCTAAGGCTGGACATTCATAAGTGAGAATAAGTCTCCATGTGTGATTTATTTGGGAGCTGGGTGTTAGCCCCCCAAAAGAGTAAAAGAATAAAACAACAACACTCTATTTCTTTTCACTTTTTTTAAATAGTGGTGCCTCATGGTCATCATTTTGTAGTTACATCCCTATTCTGCAAAATGGTTACAACATAATATTAATCTCTGAGTGATGCATGCACTTTTGGAGGCAAACACCTCTACTAACACACCTTCGGAACTCCTTTCTTTTCATACAGCGATAACTTTATGACAAAAGTTGTACTATGACTTCAAACAGTCTGCTCAGGGATGTGCCTGCCTCTAATATATTTTCCTCCTCAAGTATGTTTGGCTCACTGAATAAACCCCCCCCCCATCCCCTTGTTCTAGAAGAGCATTGCCTCTCTCTTTTCCTTTAGTCTTTTACTTTGCATTCACTGAGAAGTGAACCTATTGCATTTGGTTACAGTAGGACTCACGTGATCTAAATTCCTCATCTTCCTCAGGCTGATGTGGTAGACTCTAACACTCTTAAAACATTTTAAGGTTCATTATTCAATTCATAGGGTATTTGTAAGTGAGGCATGCTCTTGAATTACTCTAATATGACTGATGTCTTCATCATTTTGGACAGAGATAAAATGCAGAACAATGGATGACTTAGAAACAAACTTGAAGTCCAACAGCAGGGTACCAGCAGGATGTGGGCCCTTCCACTTTGCAGAATGAAGACCTTTTGTTATGTTTTCACATGATTGAGTGAGAACAGGAGAATTTCCAAGTCTTTGTAATGAACGCACTAATCTCAATATGAGGGCTCTACTTCATGATCTAGTTACATAATAAGGGCTTCACACTGGAACTTACCGTCACCTTGTGGTGTCAGGACCTCAACTGATGAATATGAATTTATATGCCAGGTGTAAGAAGTATGTTTTGATATGCCTTTAAATTTATGAAGAAACTTTTTGACCACTCCACACTATAATTCTCCAGCAGAAAATCTACATATCTGTGATAGGCCATTGAACATCACGCTTTCTTTTGTTCTACTATAATGCACCTTTTCCTGAATGGTTCATTCTAATTTAAGTCACTATTGAGGTTAGAGGACCTGAGTTTTTAATATTTTTAAAGTGCTAGACAATTCCATACTAAGAAGATTGTCCCTAGCACATTACAGCAAACCATTTATAATGCAAATACAAGAGAACCACAGAGAAGGATACACCCAGAGAAAATGACCTAAATGGCATTGGCTCCACCATCTTTTGTAGCTTTGCAGTGATGGTTCCTTCAATTAGTCATCTGTGTAGGGCACAGAGCATCTATGATCATTCATACTACCAGTTCAGTGAACAAGTTGGGTGCTAGTTGCAAGAAGATAGCAACCTTGTTCTTCTTGTCCAATAACTCTTTACAATGCCTATAACATGGCCAAATACATTGGTATTTCTGTTTAAATCATTTAATGTAATCACATTATCTCATCTGGGTAGTTTTACTTCTTCTCCCAATTCAGTTTGTCTCAGGCTGAGAAGTCTACAATGAAGCCTACCATGGTGGCTACCTTCCCTCTTCTCTGTTTTCTGCTCTGTTCATTCTCCATTTCTTTTAGAGGGCATGGAACTCTTCTGGGTTTAGAACAGGAACAAGGGAGACAGTATAGAAAGGTTTTCAGGGCTGGAGAGAGATGGTCCATTTGGCAAAGTGACTGTTCTACAAGCATGGGGACAACATCTGGATATGACAATGATTGTCTGTAACCCCAGACAGACTCTAAGGGCACAGAGACAGACAGGTCTTTGCAGCTCATTGGAAAGCCAGTATAGTTGAAATGATGAGCTCTAGGTTAAATGAATGACCCTGTTTCAAGAAAAACAAAATGAAGAGGAGAGTGATGGAGAAAGACATCTGATGTCAACTTCTGGTCTCAGTATATGCACACATATGTACTCACATACACATGTGAATATATGCATGTGAACATGTGTATGTAGTACATAACAAACATACAGACCTGTCTTCTGAAATGTCTACTGAAAATGACGATTTTTGTTATGAAGTCTTTTGTGGATCTTTGAAAGATACGTCTGTTTCTTTCTCATGGAAGGTATTTCTTAGTATTATTAATTGCTTAAAAGTCTTAAAAGTCTTCCTGTAAGGTCTCCGAATTTGTTTGTATGGATCTGAAGTTTCCTGTTGGGTTCTCTCAACCCTCTAGGGCTTCCTTTTAGCAGACACCATCACCATAATGACTCAGTCTAGTTTCCTTCCATGTAACTCTCATCCACCCACAGAGGAGCTCACACAGCCCTCAAGTACAGGACATTCCTGACTTAACCATTTTTCCCCCTTGCTCTAATGCCCTGGATGAGTGGGATAACAAATGCCTTTCTTTCTGATCATTCCTCAAATTCCAGTGCATACTTACTAATATATTCAAAATGAGTCTGCTGTGTTATGATGACGGACCATAAACAAGTCAAACAAACCACTTGATTTATTTAGCCCAGAGAAAGGTGTGAACTGAAGTCAGAACCTGTGACTTTGCATAGATAACCCAATCCTTTGTTTTAAGACCCAAAAGTAGATATTTACTTTAATTGTTTTTACTTCTCTAACTCAGCTGAACTCCTGAGAATATGACAAATTTCACACTTAATGTGCCATTATATTGTCTAGGTGTGTTACCACCCTGTGTCTTACAAGTTATGGCTGTTCATTTAGAGAACTGTCTCTGGTGGAGATGGAGACTGTTATTGTAACCATCTCTGTGGGTTTGCTAATAACTTAGATGAGTACATGCTTATCAAATATTTCAGTGGCACAGAGACAGTAACATGGTTAGAAAGGTTGGACCAGAATAATGAAAACTCTGAAGTAATAGAGGTCTTGGGTCAGGAACATATAGTCTGATGAAATGCTTTATGTGACAGTGAATGAGAGGGTAGTCAATGTTTTCAGTGTTGTAGTTAATGGAAGGCTTGTATTGCACACTTACCTGCCAGACTCTGAAACATTGGTTCTGGAATGCCCGGAGATAACCAAATGTCCAGATGTGCACACAAACCTCTTACATCGAATAATATCTGCACGTAATGGAAATACACCATCCTGTTTATTTTAAATGATCTCTGGGTTACTTAAAATACCTGACGCAATAGGAATGCTAGGGGAATAGTCATTCTGCCATATTGCTTAGGGGGTTATGACAAGGGAAAAAGCTATCACGTGTCAAGTACTCACGTACAGTTTTTCCAAGTTTTTTTTTTGGTCTGTAGTTGGTTGGATCTGAAAATGTGAAAGTCAAACTCATGGAGAGCTGACAGTACACGTTAGATGCAAAAAAACAGGATATGCTTATTTCCTCCAGGTTGACTCCCAACACTGTTATTCAACCCTTTTCCCTTCTGCTGATTAACAGGCCCTATAAGAAGATTTAGGATAAGAGCTCGTGTGTATAAAGTGAATTATTCAGAGATACTCAGAAGGTTCAGTAAACAGGATCAGGAGGAGTCTGTCACTACAGTAATACGTCATGCAGAAGGCCTCTGGGCCTTGGCCTTTGGCTGCTAATTTCTTCATGAAGGCATCTGTTAGCTCAACAGCCCACTAGAATCTAACCCCCAAATTTTAAACAACTAGTTGTTTTAAAACCAACTCAAACCGGGCGGTGGTGGCGCACTCCTTTAATCCCAGCACTTGGGAGGCAGAGCCAGGTGGATCTCTGTGAGTTCGAGGCCAGCCTGGGCTACCAAGTGAGTTCCAGGAAAGGTGCAAAGCTACACAGAGAAACCCTGTCTCGAAAAAAAAAAAAAAACCCAAAAAACAAACAAACAAACAAACAAAACCCAAAAAACAAAAAAAACCAAAAAACAAAAAACCAACTCAAACTAGCTAATTTACAGTCATTTCAAGCCAGATTGCTTGTGTGCTGTTCTCTCTTTAAATGTCACTCTACCTCTGCTAGCCAAAGACATACCCTAGGCCATGAGGACTCCACTCCACTGCTAGCCACTGGAATGCTGGGACTCAGAGATTCCCCACTGGACGGAGCTGCTGCCTTGCTCTCCTTTGCTTCTTAGGTATGATGGTGCTAGCACCCTGGGTGGATTGCTACTGTGACGTTCCCCGCATGTGGACCTATCCACGTCCTGTTGAAGATTGCTGTGTGCTATTTAATGTCTCTCATCCTATCTTTTCTTTGGTAGCCCCCGAGTGCTCTAAACACAGCCCCCATAGGAGGCAAGACTGGAGAGGAGGCAGATTCAGCTTATGAAAATGATATGCTAAGATATGGGGGTGTCACTTCTCATGAAGACTATCAGCAAGAGAGGGACACATCCTCCTTTATCCTGTAGCACATCCACTCTGGCCGAGGAATATAGAATGAGTTAAAGGGACTAAGAGCGGGGTCTGGGGGACGACTGGAGACTGGAGATTAGATGAATGAAAAACAGTGAGGCATCAGAGAAAGATTTCCATTGTGTGTGCCTGGAAACTGGAATCATTAACCTTGGAAGAGAGAAAGGGAGAAGGAAAGAGAGAGAGAGAGAGAGAGAGAGAGAGAGAGAGAGAGAGAGAGAGAGAGCAGGTGAGACAAGTGGGATGTTGAGGACAGCTTGAGTAAAACGTTCCTCCTAGGAAGAGCGTACGTGAAGCTCTTTGAGGCTCTGGGAATGGACACGCGCTCTCGGAGGAGTGTATTGTAGAGTGATGTGTGGAGGATGGGAAGGGAGGGTAGAGGAGGGAGTATGGAAGGGATAATTAACACCAAAGATCTTTGAAATAGTCATATGGAAATCTTCTACTGTAGGAACTTCCTAAAAATATGTGTATAGCACATACAAAAGAAGTTTGAATGGAGTTACCATATGACTGGAGTACAATGCTTCCCCCAAACATTATAGGCTATCCAACAAAAAGCCCAGTGCCGGGTAGGGGTTAGCTCTTTTTGAGTTGTTCGTCAGTGGTGTCCCATATATTCTCCCAAACATCACAGGCTACTGCCATTGTTACTCTTCAGGACTTGATGGTATGACCCTATTGCTAAGACGGCAATTACTTGAATCATAGGACACAGAGAAATGTAGGTGGTACTGACCTGGAAGCCTCATCACTACAGCACTTTTATAGTGCTTGCTGGTTCTATGCAGGCTATCAAGGGAGAAAATCCATGAACACTCTTACCCAGATATGAACCCTATGAACTACAAAAATGACTGACCTTGCAAGAGATCCCCATTGGTGCAATAGTGGTATGAAACTTATGGAAGTAACCAACCACTTACTGATTGGATTTAAAGCCCAATGTACAAGGTAGAACTAATGAAATGAAGGAACAATTCTCAAGAGATGGAGAAGAAAGGGCCAATAAACACGAAAAAATGTTAAGCCTCAGAGAAACGCAAGTTGAAACTGTATTCACCTTCCACTTCACCCCCGTGAGAAAGAAATTCATTAACAAAACAAACAATAAATGCTGGGAAGGATGTAGACGAAAGAGATCTTCATCCACTACTGGTGTGGATGTAACATAGTTCAGCCACCAGGAAATCAGTACGGATTTTTCTTTAAAAAAACTGAAATTAGCCCAACATTTGATCCATCAATAGCACTGCGATTTAACCAAAGGACTCCAAGTCAACATGTCACAGAGATACTTGTACATCCTGTTTATTGCAGGACTAGGCATAATATGTAAGTTATGGAATCAATATAGGTGTCCAACAGCAGACGAATGGATGAAGAAATGAGATACATGTGCACAACAGAATTTTTCTCAGCCATAAAGAGGAGAGGAGTTAGGTCATTTGAAAGAAAACAGATGCAACTGCACATAGTTGAGTCAAGAAACACGAATATCATGTTGTGGATCCTCTCGGTTGTGGATCCTATATAGACACACAAATCACATGTACATAATACATGGAAGCAGAGGCAAATTTTCCTAGAGGAATGAAGATGTGTCATGGGAGTGGGCAGGAGTATTGAGTTCGGAGGCCTATGTTCAAAGTACAGTGTGAAAAGTGTTCTTATGAAATTCAGTGTCAATACAATGGATGTATAATTAAAAAACTTGAGTTGGGGGGGGAAAGAGAATATACAAAATGTACAAAAGCAGGATTGAGAAGACATTGAGATATTTGGCTGGGTTCAGAGAAAGAAAAGTGAAAACATGAAAAGTAAATGCTTTGGTTCCCAACAATGTACACACTGGTTCCAATTCCTCAGTTCACACTGCAGCTCATTTTTTTTTGGATTCTGTGAGGTACCTACTTAATCTTTCAATAAATGTTTTCAACCATGTCCTGGGTAATATCCACAGGAAATCTAAAGTTCAGACAGGTCAAGTATTTGGAAGGTACAGAGCAAGCTGTCAGAGATCCAGGAAGAGACCCAGGACTTGAGGCCATTCTCTGAATGTATGGAGCTGTTGGCAAGATGAGAGTCGGGGCAAACCTCTCCAAACCTCCAGCAGGCCCTGTGTAGGCCTCTGTGTGTCTTTGGGAATTATGTGAGTGGTTTTTTAACTTTCAAAATACATAGTTTCACTTATCTGTTAATATTTAGTAAGCAACCTCTTCTCATTGAATTGTTCTTAGTCTTAAATTCTCCAGTGGGTATTAAATTCCTAATCTGAAGTGGAGACACCTTCTGCTGGGTGTCAGTTCCTATTCCTTGAATTAGTAAGAATCCCAGATCTCTACCACAACAGAAAATTCCCCATGGTATATATGTCATATTTTATATATTAATACTTATGTCTTTATGTATGTTGGCAAACTCCAGGGGTACCTCTAAAATTGAAAAAAGTAATTAAGCAAGAAATGACGAATTGGGACTGGGAAATAATGACTGTTGGCAGGCAACCTAGATACAGGAGTTTCAGACAGTATAAGTAATTTCTTTTTATAAGAAAAATTTTGATCAGTTCTTTTTTTCCTGTACATTCTTGAGATTTTCATAATAAAATAAAATGTTAAAGCAAGGAAAAATTGATGTATTTCCCAATTATCCACTAAAACTAACCCTATTCAGTCTAATTCAGAAAGTATTTCTCTGCCTGAATTCCTGGTGGGAAATATGAGAGTAGTTTAAAAATAAAATTTCAGTAAACATACTTTTGGATTAAGACAAATAACCATGTAGAGAAATAATTTATTCAGAAAGCGTTTCTTTCCCCAAAGATAAAACCTTTAACACAGTCATAATAATTACTCACATTTGTGGGTTATTTTAACCATGAGCTATTTCAATAATGTATACATTATGCAATGACAAGATGAGAATATTGTTATAGCCAGTGCCTCAAATATTTACTGTTCCTTTTCGTTGGGACATTCAAATCCCGTCTGCTGGCTATTTTGAAACACACAATTAATTGCTTTTTAACTGAATTGTCTACAGGCTTTTAGAAGCTTTTCCTCCTGTGTAGCCTGTACCTGTGCGCCGTCCTTCCCCTCTCTTACACTCCCTCCCACACATCCTTCCCAGCCTGTGTGAACCACTCTTCTCTGCTCCATTTCCATGAGGTCAGCTTTTGAGTTTGTCTCTTAGAGTCTCCCTGACCTCCTCTGGGATGAACTCATCATCTCTGCTTTCGATTATCTGTGGTGGTATTGTGTTCCCTAAAATATTGTGCACCCTAATAAACTTATCTGGGGTCAGAGAACAGAACAGCGCCACTAGATATAGAGGCCAGAAAATGGTGGCACACACGCCTTTAATCCTAGCATTCCAGAGGCAGAGATCTGCTTGGATCTCTGAGTTCAAAGCCACACTGGAAACAGCCAGGCAAGGTGACTCACGCCTTTAATCCCACAAAGTGAGCCTTTAATCCCAGGAAATGATGGCAGAAAGCAGAAAGGTATATAAGGTGTGAAAACCAGGAACTGGTTGGTTAAGCTTCAGGCTTTCGAGAAGCAGTTCAGCTGAGATTCATTCTGGATGAGGATTCAGAAGCTTCCAGTCTGAGCAAACAGGATCAGCTGAGGAACTGGCGAGGTGAGGAAGCTGTGGCTTGTTCAGCTTCTCTGATCTTCCAGCGTTTACCCCAATACCTGGCTTCAGGTTTATTTTTATTAATAAAACCCTTTAAGATTCTTGCTACAATTATCATTACAGTCTGATGTCTCCAAAATGTCAGAAATGAAACTATTGCTTTGGATCTAGAGTCCAGAAGGAATACCCAGCTGCTTACCTGATAGCTGTATGTGAAATTTGAAAACCTGTTCTGCCCCTAAACAAAACTCAACTGATCTCCCATCATACTTGGTCTGAGAGTAGTAGTCTTTTATGCCATAGTAAATTCCCTAATAAATTTAAACCCCAGACTTGGGATCTTTCTTCTTTGAAGTAGCCCCTTTTCTCACCTCCCACACTTAGATCTTTTATTCAGATTTATTTTTAATTAACATATAATTGTACACATTTGGGCAGATGGGATGTAGTAGATAGAGGTGCTTGTCATGAAAACCTGGTAACTTAGGTACCTGGAACCCATGTAAAAGGTGGAAGGAGAGAACTTTCTCCATCATAATTGTCCTCTGACCTCTACATGTGTGCCATGGCATGATGCCTATGCACACATACACCATGCATGCACACACAGATAAATATATACATACACACAATAAGAATTGTATGCATTTTGTCATGAACATTATGGAGAGGTTAAATACAGTTCCTTGGCAGACATGTTTTGTAACATAGCTATTAATTTTGTGGTGAGAACATTCTCTCAGCATTTTCAAGAACACTCTGTAACATCATCAACTGCACTCTCAGTGCTGGACACTAGGTGTTTTGTTCTATGCCTGAGTCCTTTCTGGGGCATCCCCCTTTCCTCTCTCACCACACTGCCCCTGGTAACCACCAGGCTGCTTTCCAATTCTATGAGATCAGGGAAAAAACAGGAACTATTTCAGATTCTCAGAAGCGTTTTTCTGTGTCTGGCCTATTTCATTTTACATAATGAAAGGTTACAGGTTCAAGCAAGCCCTTGTAAATGGCAGGATTTCCTTGTTTGGTGACTGAAGGGCTCTACATTTAAATCGTAAGCACAACTGAGCCAGCGCCATGGGCTCCCGTCTGTTTCTCTCCACTTCGGTGCTAGCGTCTTTCTCTAGGATAAGCCATGCCTCAACTAAACTGTTGCAGTGTATCCCAGCTAGCTCCACCTGTCAGCTTGACATCAACTAGATTCACCCAGAGACTTGGGAAGAAGCCGGAGAGTGAGCCAGGTGGTAGCCTTCCTCCATGGTTCCTGCCTTGAATTCCCAACCTGACTTTCCTCAGTGATGGATTGTGACCCTTTTCCCACCTAGTACTTTTGGTCAAAGTGTTTATCACAGCAAAAGACAATCAAACTAGAACAGGATGGCTTCTTTTGCCTCCCAGGATGGTTTAGTTTTCCTTCAATGGGGACCCTCAAGTCTCAGTAGTCTGTGACAATAACTATTTCTTTGGACATACTTCTGTCTCATTAAGGACAGGATGAGGTACATTTGTCGACTTCAGGTGCCAGGGGACTGGGCCAGCCATCATCTCAAGCTGTGCCGGTTGTTTAGCAAAGGAAAACAAGTGTAAGAACATTGGATGGCCACACACTGGCAATTGAACACTTCAGCCTGGGTACTTAGCAAAGATTTTTGTTTTCTTGTGGCTACAGCTAAGTCACATGACCTCTATAAAACAGAGAGTGCCAGGAAAGGCAACGTTTTTATGAACATGGAGCATGGTATCAGACTGTCCATTTTTAGTCTTGCCTTCTTAGACTCAATTCTCCGAATAGTCACCAAAAGGACACTTTTCAAAGCCTTATTATTGTATGTAAAGTATCCCAAATTTTGGTGATATTCATGGTCCTGTACATCTCAACATCCATTACCTTCCAATCTAATCCATAGCTGTTCCTGACTCTAACATGTGATCCCACCACACATAATATACATTCAGTTCTCCATCCTGGATGTGTGGAGCAGCCTCCACCCTGGATGTGTGGAGTAGCCTCTATCCTGGAGTATGGAGCAGCCTCCATCCTGGAGTGTGGAGCAGCCTCCATCCTGGATGTGTGGAGCAGCCTCTATCCTGGAGTGTGGAGCAGCCTCCATCCTGGATATGTGGAGCAGCCTCCATCCTGGAGTGTGGAGCAGCCTCCATCCTGGAGTGTGGAGCAGCCTCCATCCTGGATATGTGGAGCAGCCTCCATCCTGGATGTGTGGAGTAGCCTGTTCTGTGCTTGGCTGGCTTATCATGCCTTGACCGTATGCTTTGGTTCTGATCTTAACTATCACAATCTCAGAGACATCATTCCCAAATCACCATCGAACTCCATTTATTTACTTCAAAGCTCTGTTCTTCAAAGCTCTGTTCTTCAACTGTCTGAAATTACTTGTCTTAAAAAAGTGAGTGCGGGTAGTTTTTATGTGTATACATATCATGTTGTATGCATGTGTGTACATGCGTGTGGAGGCCAAAGGTCAACAGTGGGTATCTTCCTAAATCATCATCACCTTATTTATTTGTTTAGAGACAAGGTCTCTCACTGAACCAGGAGCTTACCGATTTTGCCAGATTGATTGGTCAGCAAGCCCTACATATGCTCCTATCTGTACCTCTCCAGCCCTGGAATCATGGGTGTGGGCTGTGCCTCCCTCCTTTTTATGTGGATCTGAAATAAGACTCTCACACACATAAAGTAAATACTTTGCTGCCTGAGCTGTCTCTCCCCCCCCCCCTTAATTTATTCTACCTTGTTAGCCATGACCACTATGGAAATGTAATGAAGCAGAAGTGGCGGGGAGGGGGGAGGGATGGGGGAGAGAAGAAGTAGTACAGAAACCTTCAGACAAACAAGACCAGTCAGACAGCACTGGGTTTGGGAAGCACACTTCTGGGCACATCTTTTGCTGCAGTGGTTTAGCAGGACTTGCTACAACATCCTCCTAATACAGACTACCGAGCAAGTCTCCATCTGGGTTCAAGGCAGCTTGATCATAGATGCTGAACAGCTATTTGAGACTCAAGATCAAAGTGGCCAGCCCTTTGACTCAGCACTAAGAAGTTATAGTGATGGTTTGTGCATTTGGTGACACGAAAATTTGGTAAAATTGTTTAATAGCTAAAAAGCCGTTAAAGTAAAAATGGTGGGAAGCTAAAGTGACGGACCTCAAAAATGTGACTCAAAGTTTTAGTCGAAGAGTTGGAATCTTACCCATCTCTAGCCAAGTAAAGGGAAAATTGGACATTGGCGAATTATGTATTTTTAATGTGACCTTGAGAGGAGTGGACATAGGCATGCACATGTTTTCCTAAGGGGCAAAATGAGGAACGAGCTTGGTAACGTTTTTACAACTGGAGACAGCTTACATGAAAGGAGAAGCCATAAACGAGGTCAATCATGACGTGTTCCAATTTCGTGGTTTTATAGCTATCTGTTTTAACAGCAATCAAGCTCAGAAATACGTGGCTGCTATAACAATTAGATATTTAGGTCAGATGTTTCCAGAAACTTGGTGAAGTAATTTGAGATGAGAGTTGCTGGCCAGAAACTAGAGCAGGAAGCTAGACGGAGATGAGATTTTGATGTGGAAGTTTCCAGATCTATTTTCTCATATTACCAGAGGATTATTCTGCCTCTTCATGAAGACTGGAGAGGGAGAGGAGAGAGAAGGATGGAGCAGGATTACAGTATGTCCCTGCTTTACTTCCTTTAAAGGAGAACTGACTTCAAAAGTTAAACTGAAAATATACAGCTGCTTATTAAATAGAAATAGAGAGGCTGGTTAGTTATGCTATAAATGGTTCATAAAGAATTGTTAATTACATTACAGAAAATTGTGAGTGGAGACCCTGGGAGTCAGATTATTGGGTCAAACCCTGGTTCTGGCAATTCCTTAAGGTGTGCATGTCTTAAATTTCTCTTTTCTTCCTGTGTCATGGGTCATCAGAACTGAATGAATGAGTAGACACAGCACCAGGCACTTTTATTATAATGAGTCTGATTTACTATAAATCTATTCCTAGTGATTTTTTTAAAGCTAGGATTTGTTAGGAAAGATGATGTGAACACTCTCTTTCTAAATTTATTTAAAGGCAAAACTCACTCTACATAACCTGAGAAGATTCATGTGCGTTTCTGGCAGGATTTGGATGCAGGGGTCCAGTGGGATTTGATACTTCTCTTTAATTCTATTTCTTTAATCCTAGTGACTTTCTCTTCTCCGTTCCTGATGTCTGTTGTGGGGTATCCACCAGAGAAGACTGCTTGTACATGGGTTTAAACCAGTAGAAAGACTTGATTAACCGGCCAGTAACTACACTGGATGTTCAGGATCCCATTGTAGCACCAGGCCTTTCTCAGGGGGAGCTTTTAATCATAAAAACCATATCCTGGGCTGACACACCTCAGCGAACAAGAACAGTTAGCCAGAAGTGGAACTGCAGAAGTCAAAAAGCAAGGTTAGTACATCTAGCAACTTCTCAAGAACTATGGGCTTTGATGGATTAGGTCTTTGTTTTTATTTTGGCAAGTGGTGCTGTCTACCTGCTGATGGCCTGAATGATACTTCCACCATAGAGTCAGTTGCGCTAAGATCTGCGGGCCTATTTTAATGTCCTATCATCATCATTATTATATTGAGACAACATCTCTCCATGTAGCCCTATCTATCCCAGAACTCATTATATAGATCAGGCTGACCTCGAACTCATAGAGATCCATTTGCTTCTGCCTCCCAACTGCTGAGATTAAGAGTGTGCACCACCATTCCTGATTCCTGCTGTTTTTTTTAAACAGATGTGATTGTATAAAATGTTCAATTTCTTATACGAAGGAGGGTATTTATTAACTTATCTTCTCACAGACTTCTTGTTTACCTGTACTATAAATTTGGGCTAAAAATAATCAGATAGCCAAGCAAACCACAAAAAGTATGATTGTTTGAAACAGATTATTTAGAAGAATTTTAGTCAATTTAACTAATAATATATTTTAAAAAATAATTATTTATTTTATTTTATGCCTGTGTTGGCCTGCGTATATGGATGTACACCACATGTGTGCAGTGTTCTTAGAGACCAGGAGAGGGCATCAGATGCCCTGGAACTAAAGTTACAGATGGTCATGAGCTGCCTTGTGGATACTGGGAAAAAAACCTGGGTCTTCTGCAGGAGCATCCAGTGCTTTTAATGGATGAACCATTTCTCCGGCATGTATGTGGAAGTCAGAAGACAACTTGTAGGAGTTAGCTTCTCCTCATAGGAGTTGAACTCAGGTTATCAGGTTTGGTAGCAGGTGCCTTTATCTACTTAGCCATCCCTGGACCCTGATTGTGGATTTTGATTGACATTTTTCACTGATGGTCTGTGATGTTGCCCATTGTTGCTTATACTTTGATCATTTGTATGTTATGTGCTGATGAGGAAACTTGGATTCTCAACAAAGTTAAAAGCCTATTTTTTGATCTTTCTTAGAAATTACTTTCAGGAAAGGTGGAAGCATGCAGGACTGTGTCTAGGAAGGTTCTGGGTTAATTCAGTAATCCTTCAGGATGATCACAACAGCTCCTGGGGAGGCTCAATTTCACCCTCTTTTCCAGCCCTGCCCTTTAAGAAAGAGATGCACCTTGGCATATCTGTCTCATGTTCACCACGGCACTGCTTCAAGCCTCCAGAGAGACACAGTATGCCAATTCTTCGGCAGCTGGCACTGGACTGCTCACCATCTAAAACAGTAACAATATCAATATCTTTGATTTTTCTGACTGCCTCTTAAGAAGTTGGCATAATCAGAAAATTTCACCCTCTACAGCAGTGATGACTTCATTTTCAATATGCTTGCATCACTGAGCAAACACAATCCTTACAGACACTTGTTACAGATTTCATATAAGCTGGCCTGTTTTCTGGAAGCTAGTCCCTGAAGATGTATGACTAGGGAACATGTGGATAAAAATACTTCTTCAACGTTTAGGGTTTGAGACAACATTTCTGAATTGGATCTTGTTATAATACTTCCATCTGGACCACCATCATAACTTCTGCAATTTTGCTCCTTTTGTGTCACTTCATAGAGACCCAACACATGTTTGACAAAAAACAGTGCCCTGTGTGTATGCAGCTCAAGAAATGAGAATGTAGTAACATAGGCATAACTCTGGAAGTTATCAAAGATCCAGGCTTTATTTTATATGTATCTAATTTCCTCTGTCTATTTATAGCGTGCCTGTGGCCCAGCATTGCTAATTTTGGAGAGTGGATTTGAGGGTTACCCCTGAGGGTAGATGTCTTTTCAATCCCGAGATTCCATAATTCTGTGGCTTGATATTTAATCTGTAAGTCACTCAAAATATATTTCAATTTTTCCTTCCTTCCTTCCTCCCTTCCTTTCTCCTTCCCTCCCTCCTCCCTTCTTTTCCTCCTCCCTTTCTGCTTCCCTTCCTCTCCACTCCTCCCTTACCCAACAAAAGTAATCACAAAATAAGAATTATTACAATTTGCCTATTGTATATAAAATAATAATAATAGTTAACATAGACTATTATTGTTCATGCATAAGTTGGCATTTAGGGATCTCAGGTCTCATGTAATACCTCAGTAGTTTGGGACTCAGGCTACTTTGAGATTTCTAAAACAACATGCATGGGGGAATAATTTTCACTCTTCTGATATCTACATTCTACCTCTAGCGCCTACAAACATGTTCTAGGTGGAAGGGGGAACTAGCTTACATTTGCCTTTAAAGTCCATAATATCTGATATTAATCTCATCTCTAACACCTCACTGATTGGATTGTATGGGTGGATTGGCTAGAAAGCTCCACAGGTCACAGGCGATTGTAAAGAGGCTGGAAAGGTAATCCCACTGTACTCCTCCCTACTGACAATGCATCATTGCAAAAAAATCAGATTGAAACATGCTCAGACACTGCCCCTCCCCCACTCCCTCAATTGCCCCTGCAATGTGTTATACAGAAATTCATTTTTAGCATAAGGCAGTTGCATTGTGTGAGTCAATGGAGACTCGATTCATTGGGATGAGCTGCACGCCCCTTTTGAATTACAGCTGACCCTAGTGTGTGGATGTCTCAGTCTTTGCTTTAGATGGGTGCACACTGTGCTGTCACCTGTGTGATGTCACCCACCTGGTCCCAGTGATGCATCATTGTCCCACCATAAAATGCCTATAAGAACATATAACTTGCAGATATGCTATTATCCTTCAATGGCATAGCTTATGAAAAATTAATGTAATATTGAGCATATTGCAAACAATGAAGTTGGTTAATTCTTTTCTTTTTAATTTCTAACTCCTTGAAAATAGGAGACAAATGAGCCACAGTCCTTTCAGTAAATGTAGGACCATGGGAGGTGTGCTGGAGAGAAGAAAAGAGTGAATATAGATTGGTCATAGACACTAGGGGAGAAATTGCTACTATTATCCTGCTAAATGGATATAGTATCAAACTAACTCCTAATGGCTTGTTACTATATGCATAGATCAGTGCATCTCTCAACCCCCATCAGAGAAGCCTCTTCTTGCAGTAGATAGTGATTAGCACAGAGATCCTCAACTGGTTGCAGTGCAGAGAATAAGGCTGCAGAATGCTCAGCCCTAAATGGGATATCTAGATCATACCCTCTCCTCCCAGGGTTCAGGGCTCATCATGGAAGAGGGGCTGGAAAGAGTGGAAAAGATAGACGGGTAGATGACTTACAAGGAAACAGTGTCCTCTGGACACAGCAGGGCAGTTACATATATTAAATCACAGTGGTTGTGACAGTATATACAAGACGTGTACAAGCTCAAGCCAGATAAAATCTTAGCATCGAGGGGACAGATGGGTTCAAAGCCCCACCCCTAGCTGAGAAGCTATTGACAATTGATAGCTGCAGGGAGAGGAAAATAAGTTTTCCTTAATGATATGACCCCTGGTGAGTTGACCATGCTCCAGAGGAAAACACCACATCCAAGAGTATTTGAGTAACACAAATTGTACTTGATGAGTTAAAAAGAAAGAGGACAGGATGTTGAGTGGGTAGAGAAGTGGGGGTGGATCTGGGAGAAGTTGAAGAGGGTGAATATGATCCAAATACATTGTATGAAATTCTCAAAGAGTTATTAGAAATACTATTTTAAGAAAAGAAGTTTTCATGACATTTGTAATTCTTATCTGATTATATGGCCTTGAGTAAGTCATCTCTCTTGATGCTGAACCTTTAACAAAGTGTCAAAAGTTATATAATACATGTCAGGTTTCACGAGGGTCAAATGATAAAATGTATTTGACACATTTGGAAAATTCTAGCACACCGCTTTAATATGAGCTATAGGTATAGCTAGTATTAATACATCTCCTCAAATTATGTTGAAATCTTCATAACCCATTGATAATCCTTTAATGTATATGCCATTTATCCCATCCTCAAGAGGGACAGGAGACACAGAATTCTAGCCTCATAGCACATTCTTTCTAGGAGCTAAGGGTTCACTGCCAGGTGGGTTTCTCCAAAAGTAATATCCATAAAACACACTTCATAGTTATTCTAGTAATGGAGTACTTCAGTGCACGAGGAAAGTGTGCTGGGAACTGAAGATGGTTTAATTTAGTCTGCTCCCAGAGAATGTAGTGGAATACTGGAAGTCTGACCTGGCGGCTGGGCTGGAGGCGCTGGAGTGCTCTGAATGTCCTGGTGAAATCAATATTTAACGCGAGGCCATGGAAGAACTTTATGGATATACAAGCTGTGACTTAGAATAGTTGGAAAAATGATTAAAAGGAGACAAAAAAGCAGGGAGATGACTAAGAGGCTATTTTAACATTTTGTTTCAGACTAGAGTAGGGCATTTGGTCATCGGAAGACTCCATGGTGAGTCTGTGTCTAGGAATGCTGGAGTACATTATTCAGCAGTGTGGTCAGGAGGAAACTGTCCCTGTGCTACTCTTGGACAGTCTTCAGGTATGCATAGGGGGTACCAAGGCAGAGGACAGTCAAAATTCTGTTGCTCAACTCCCTGGGAAAAGGCCTTTGCCATCATACCCTGACTTATGACTTATCTATTTTGTTTTTTCTTTTGTCTTGGCTGCTTCAAGCTTATCTCTGGGCTTATTTTGTTTTCTTGGGTTCTATCCTCTGGGTTTTCTTATTTTTCTATGTATGTATTGAGGCCAACCGCTTAGGTTATCACTGGAAAGATAGTCCCAGAGTTTCAGGAGAAGAAGATTAGGAACGGTACCATACAACCCATGACAGCCCTTAGCCAGTTTGGAAACAGAAAGAGTGCAAAGTGTAGCAACCGCCTTTACCATCATTTTTGCACAGCGGCAGGCCCAGTATTGGCCAGTCTGAGTACCTTTGGTGTGTTGCAAGGCCTTGGCTTTACCCTTAGTGGACAGCTGCCTGTCTCTGAGGTGATTGGCATAAATAGCTGGTAGCCTGGAGTGGGAAAGCCTGATGGATGAGGTGATTGGGGTGTGGACCTTCAGCAGGTTGGTTTTTTTTGAATGAATAGACAGAGTATTAGTTTTCATGATGGTGGTTTGGAAAGCATTTTTAGGTAGATCCTTATTTCCCTGAATCCTCTATGTTCTTCCCCCTTGGAACCCCCCACCAATGCTCTCATGTGTCCAACAGTCCTCCCCCTGCCTTCCTCGGAATATTCTTTAACTTTGCTTGGATTTCTTTCTAGGTTTTAGCTCTGACCCATTTACACCCATTAATATACAGACATATACACATTCTAAGTTGGGATCCATATTTGAGAAAGAATATGTGGTGTTTGTCTTTCTGGGTCTGGGCTGCCTCTCTTAGTGTGATAATTTCCAGCTCCATCCATTTTCTTGCACATTCTGTAGTTTGCCGTTTCTTTGGAGTGGAATAAAATTCCATTGTGTAGATATGTACCACATTTTCATGATCTACTCTGCTGTTAGTGGGCATTCTTGCTGGTTCCATTCCTTTGCTGTGGTGAATAGAGCAGCAATAAACGTGGATGGACAGTGTCTCTGTGAAGGACATGGGGCTTTTGTGTACATACCCAGGAGTGCCGTTGCTGTATCATAAGGTAGTTCTAGATTTAAAATTCCTTGAGACAATTCTAAACTGATTTCTACAATGGCTGTACTAATTTGCAGTCACACCAGCCTTCCCCCCACAGCCTTCTGGCATTTTTTGTCTGATTTCTTGATGACAGTTATTGTGAGTGGGGTAAGGCAGTTATAATTTCCATTTCTCCAATGGCTGGGGATTTTGAACACTTTAAAAATACTTATTGGTCATTTGCTTCTACTTTTAAGAAGTATCTATTTGTACATCATCTCACTCTTTGATTGGGAGTTGTGATGTGTGTGTGTGTGTGTGTGTGTGTGTGTGTGTGTGTGTGTGTGTGTGTGTGATACCTTTTAGTTCATTTACAGTTCTGGATTTAGCCACCTCTGAGGTATAGCTGGCCATGATTTTCTCCTGTTCTCTTGGCTCTCTGCTCTTCTGGTAGTTTCTTTTGCTGTGCAGAAATTTCTAAATTTCGTGTACTACTATTTGACAATTGGTCAATTCTTTGGGCTCGTTCTCTGCGTAACCAGAACCCTGTTTAGAAACGGGGTTAAAAGCCTATGCTTTTATCGGGAAGAATGTTCTCTATGTTTTCCTCTAGAAGTTTCACTAATTGATTTGAAACTTCATGAATATCAATTTTGATGTTACTCATTGTCAGTGAAACCTGTTGGTTCTTTGGTTTTCAGTTTTCTTTTTGTAAAGGTGGGTTCAGATTATGTATTCTCTATGTCTTTTCAGTTTTTCTATGTTGCTAACATAAGAAAGGCATATGGTACCATACTTACATTGAGTCCTTCTTATTTATTTATTTATTTATTTATTTATTTATTTATTTTACTTAAGATGCTAACTAGACTGGCTCCTTTAGCTGTTAGCTCAAAATACCCTTTCCTTCAGAAGAAATGCAGTGTTATGGAATATATTATATGCAACAGAACATGTGTTTGTGGTTTGGTATAAGACAACCCATCAAGGATTTTTTTCCCTTCTCCCTATATAAAAGCTCAGCAGCTTAATCAGCACTTAGGCGCTCTGAGCTCAGAGATACATTTGCAATCAGCAAGGCTGATGGCTGTAAACACTCTTGACTTCCACCTGGGAAGGTTGAGTGTTCCAGCAAATGCACATCACACTGGAAAATCCAGGAATAGCTTTTGGTGTCTCTGCAACATGCTGTCCCATAGTTGTACCTCAAGCTACCAGAATGTCCTCTGCATTTAGGGTGGGACTTTGCCTGAAACCTGATAGTACTGGATGCTTTGAAGTCAAACCCTCAGCCAGCTACCAGTTTTCTGTATACTCCTTCCTGCTCATTATAATTTTTAATGATTTATTTTATTTTATGTGTATGAGTGCCTGTGTATATGTATGTCCACTACATGCATGCAGTATCCAAAGTGGTCAGAAGGTGGCATTCAAATCTTCTGAAACTGGAGTTACAGATGGTTGTGAACCACCAAGTGGGTGTGGGAACTAGATCCACACCTTCTGCAAGAGCAGCTGTTGCTGGATCCTAACGGCTCCCTTGGAGGATGGGGTGAGAAGATGTGGTGTCAATGGCACAGACATCGGGGATCGTTTGAAGGCAAACAACAAGCTTGTTTATTTAATAACAAGGAAGACCTTATACACCCTCCTCCCAGCACCCAGTCTGTGTTGCAATCTGGTAGCATTGCATAGTCATCCCTCTTTGGCTGGGCACAATCAGGAACTCTGACAGCACCTGTTGCTAGGCCTTCAGGCAGACTCCAGGTTGGCTCATAAGGAAATACATTATGTGCATGCCTTGGCAATTGGTTTGAGCCTATTTCCTCGACGCCATGGGCCTGTCCTACTACAAGTAGCCAGTGTTCTCAACAGATGAGCCATTTCTCTATCACCTTCCAAAGCCCGATCTTAAAACTCTTTTGCCTGGGATGACATAGGTAAAACTGTGTTAATTGCAAAGCTTAAGATACTTGCTATGAAAAGAATCCTCAATCCGTGTATTTATGTCTTGGACGGTGCAACCTTTGCATTAGTATTACAGTTGTTATAATTGAACTAGGGAAGGAAGGATGTGGGCCATAGGGATGAGGAGGGGGGAGATGGAAGAAGCTGAACTTTGGGAACATGTAGTTGACCATATTTTATTGATGAAATTACTTGTACATTGTCAAGGGAGAATCTTTACAGGTGGGTGTTCAGAAATGCTCACGATGGGACTGTAACATGACCATTTCTTCATAGGTCATTTCCCCACGGTCCTTCCACACCCCCAGGTAAGAATGGTATGTCTGGGGTTAGTAAGCTTTCCTGGAACATCCACTTTTACTTGCAGATGATTTTTATAGTAAAATAAACATGAAAATTAAAAAGAGTCCTTTTATAATAAGCATAAAATTTGAATAAAATTCTTACCCATGACGGGCAGTTTCAGTTCTTAGCACCCATCTCTTGAGGCTAAGCATTATTTTTTTCCCCTCTGTAGTTAGAAAACATTAAGGACCATTTATCTACTACCCTTTGGAGATTAGTAAATTATGCCACAAAGATGTAAAGTTGCCATGGAAACCCAGATTTATAAATGCCAATGCCTTCCATCCAAACAGACTCTGTCTTCATGGTCCCAAGGTGATGGGGATAGCTTGAGTCTTATGGCACAACTATGCTAAATCTGAAAAGCAGGCGTTTCTTTTCCACCAATAACAAGAAGAATTTAATAAGTCTCATTAGGCCTAGATCATGTGTTTATTACAAAACTGGCTAGAACTCAGCTTTTGCTCAAATGCTTTATATACTGGAGTCTAGGACATTCAAGCACAGGGTCAGAAAATCAGGAACACAGTGATTTCTCTCTTGGAAGAAAAATAGGCAATAACCATGAAAGACAGCATGACTTGTAACAGCAATGTTATCACTGTGGTTTTTTTTTTTTTTTTTAATTTTTGACTTTTGAGACAGGGTCTCAAGTAGCTCAGGCTTGTCTCAAACTTGTTAGCAGAGGCTAACCTTGAACTTCTGATCCTCCTACCTCCCCACCCAAGTGCCAAGGTTACAAGAGCATACCACCAAGCTTAATTTGAATACTACTAGTTTTCTAAGTTAAAAATCACATATTTTCACAGTGCTGTGGCAAAGAGGGAGGTTAGTAGTCTTTGAGCCTACAGAATATGCTTCACATGTGAGTTTTCTTGGATTTTAAAGAAAAGAAGCATACTGTCATCAGACCTTTTCTTCTACTGGAAGCTTCTCACACACGCTCCTTGACCTCTTCCTGTAACCCAGAGAGACTCTGTGGTCCCTGGGGAGGTCACAGTGAACTGTGACAATTCCAAGTGCTGCTGTCATCCTCCTGAAAGGAACTGGAGATTTTCCGTGCCTCCCGTGATTTTCTAACTTTCTCTCTTTTCTATGATGTTTTATGGATCATGGTTGAATTCCATTTGGAGTATATAAAACCTTTAACACGACTAACAAGTGGGCCCCTGGGAGAGGCATGAACTTTGCTCTAGCACATAGCTTATCTCCCCACTGCTGACTTTTCCAGCAACTCCTACAAGTGTTCCCACAGTCTGCACACTGACTAGCCCTCCCCCCACCTCCCAGAACCTCTAGGTAATGTTGGAGCTATTCCTAGGAGGGTGTACTTTCCCCACTAGCAGGGCCCTTCTTCTTCCCTCCATGTTCATCTTGATACACAAATGAGGAGCCTCTCTCTCGGATGTGGGCTGCAGTCTGCTGTCTGCTTGACAGCTTGTCATGGTCCTCTTTCTGTCCTATCTGGGGCACATGCTAGTGTCCTAGAGAGATGCTGGTGTCCCTGTCTCTGCTCTGGAATTCTGATTTCTGGCTGTCATTGGCCAGTGTAGGGTCGTCTGGGAGGTCGTATGTCACCGGTAACAGCTGTGCTTGCGTCTCAAGGTGCCTCCTATTCCTTGCTGTGGTCAAAACTACAGGAGACAGTTCTGATATAAAGGCCACCAGGCCTGGAAGTGCATCCTGAACTGCTTCCACTGCCTGTGTGGGAAGATACTTTGCCATGTTCAGAAGTTGAGCCCTAAGTTTTAGAAGAAAGGCTTTGGGCAGAGTTAAGGTCTCCCCCCCACTCCCATTGCTTTGTTCCTATCCTGTATGATCCTGTTGTAGATTTGGCAGTTCGGTAACTCACATGTGTCTCCTTTGGAAAATGTTGCTGATCATACTACTCTGTCCCCTGATGGACGGTGATGCCCTTGGTCATATTTTTAGGACGGTAAATGTGGTTTATTTTACCCAGATCTTGCTGCATCTGGGAGGTACATCAGTCCAAGCCCATGCTTTTGCTGCAGCCGCTGGATCATGCATCATTTCTCAAGGGACTATGGATGACTTAGCTGCTGGTGAACTTTCTTCCTGTCTTACATTGAAGCCATATGCGGAATGTAGTATTGTATCTAAATTAAAAAGGAAATAGTCTGGATGAATTTCCCAGTATAGATAAAGGAGCTAAAGATAGCAGAAGAAATTGAATCCAGCCATTTTAATTTTCTGATAAATGAGCCTAGTAGGCACAGGACATCCACAGCTGCTGTGAAAACGGGACGCCAAACGTTCAGTTTTGTTCTGGCAGTGAGCACTGTTGCTTGTTCACAGAAATCCTATTTCCTTCTAAAGATAGTATAGTATTTTATGTTTTAATCTTAGAGGAGGGAAAGGACATAGTTTGCTTACAGTCACAACTCTAAATAATGGTATTTTAAGGGAAACAAAGATAAGTGACCACAAGCTTGAATACCGAACTCCTTTCTGATAACACAAAGCCAGTTTTGTGGATTAGCTGAAAAGTAAGCAACCAAACAGCTTGTGTTTGTAGGCTCTGACCTTAAACATGGAAGTGACTTTTGCAGTGACAGCAGGATACTCTCGTGGAGGGACTCTTGCTCTCTTAGCTTTGAAGGTCTGAAGGAGCAGGGGAAGTGGCTGCTTAGTTCTGTAATATATAGCTTTAAACACAGCAAAGAGCAGCTTCGAAATAGCCCAGGAACTTGAAAAATGGCTCAGTGGTTAAGAACAACACTGCCTGCTCTTACAGAGGATCTGGGGTCTATTTCCAGCGTGCACAGCCACTTGCAACACCAGCTCCAAGGGATCTGATGCCCTCTTCTGGCTTCCATGGGCACTTCATACCTATACATACATATACACACACACACACACACACACACACACACACACACACACACACACTGAAAAAGAAAATGAACCTCTTTAAAGAAGAGAAAAACATCTGACAGCACATAACTAGGGCTCATAGAGATGACTTTATTGCACTTTCAAGCTAAAATTGTATTTTTTTTTTTACACAAAAATGCTTCGGTTCCAACTTTGGTTATGTACTTATAAGGAAAACATAATTCAGGCCTCTGAGAAATGTGCTTTGAACTCCAACTCAGAGAGATAATTATGCCCACCTAGTAACAATTGACTGGATTTCCAGAACATTCAGAGGAAGAAATAACTCATGTTCCTGGGCATCTCAGGTTCTAATTATTATTCCATAAGAAAATACTCCCCTCCAGTAGAGGCATTTTATCTGAAAAAGAAGAAGAAGAAGAAGAAGAAGAAGAAGAAGAAGAAGAAGAAGAA